>JASDQU010108145.1:5968-17568 GCA_032191745.1 Picea mariana | reverse complement strand
AGGTAAATATGGGGAGATGATTAATTTGGACCTCCATAGGGCTAAGAGCCCACCAGATGGATGCTGAGACCCCAGCCAGGGGCATAGATAAATCATAGGATGCATAGAGAAAGAGGAGAACGTTTCACTAGGGGCAACTTGACATGCCTGGACCCAGGGGGTTGTGCCCTTTTCACCATGATGTAGGCCTTGGAAGGTCCATGATGTCACCCAGATCACCCATGACATCACCCAATGTTTTGGATGCTTTGGAGGTAGTTGTGTGCCAAGTGACACATGTGGCAGGATCGTGAGGCCCAAGGAGGCCTAACGTTTTGTTCTAGGAGGCCAACGTTGCCCAAAAAGGGCCCAACATCACCCTAAAAGGGCATGATGTCACCTGTATAGCTTATTTTAGGGTTTAATTATGACATTTAATGTAAAAAATGGACATTATGTGTAACAAGCCATGTCAGCCTTTTTGACCTAATTTTGGTCCTTGTAATTGTATAAATAATGGGAAAAACTCACACTTGTGAGGACTTAAATTTTCTCCCTCCTTAGGGTTTCTTGGCTGAAATTTTAGGTGCACTTGTTGAAGAAGGCTTATTTTGGATTATTTTGGAAAAGTTCTTGGTGGAAGTGTTCAACTAGGGTTCTTTTTGATGAATTATTGATGTATGTAAGTGAATTTTCTACAATTCTTCTTAATTGAATGGTTATAGTTTTATTTATCTTGCATTTTCATTCAAGATTATGAAATTTCTTGATTAAACCCTAGGAAGACTAGCACATGTTATTGTCCTAGCTTCAGAATCTTTCACCTACTAGATATGTCAAAAGGCCATTTTTCTTGAAGCATGAGCTAAGGCCTTGCCATTACAACACCTTAGTATATATTGCTTCATCTTAGCCGATTTTTCTTCATCGTGGAGTTAGAGAGGGATGAAATCTACTAAGGCCTAGGGTTACCTACACCTTAGTAGCTAGTTTCCCCTTAGGGTTTGATAATTGGAGCGTTGGGTTACCGACACTCCAATCTATCAATCTCTTTTGTCTTTAACTCTTCTATTATCATTTTTATTCAACATTTTCTGCTACACTATTGACTGCATTTTCCCTAAAAGCACTAGTCTAAGTCCTCTTTTGAGTAATTGATCAAAACAACCTTGAAAACCTATTCTTTGAGCTTCCTACTAACTATTCCTAACCCTAGAATAGCCTAACCTAATAATAATATTGTTGTTGTTACTAAAGTAAGATACAACCATTAGATGCAACATTAAAATCTCATAAAATCAATTGAAAAGGCCGATTTATACCTTGTCTTGTTTGCTTCTATCAAATGCTAGTATTATGATTTCAATGGTTAATGAGTCTTAGTCATTTTGAATCTATTTCAAGGCATTTAATGTGAAGTATTTCTCTATAAATATTTTCTGTTTACTTCATCATATTCAACAAATTGCTTTTATCAAGAAAGTCTATGGTTTTATGAACTGCTAACCAACAAGTGTACTTGCAAATATACCTAGTTTCTTGTTGCTTTGTTCCAGGAAGGTACACTTTGATACATTATCATTTCATTGGTGATAAAACTCAGACTTTCTGATCAGCAGTGGCCTGTGGGAGAGGATCCTTATCTAACCATTTTGACCTTGCCTTCTCAAACCCCTAGGTCACCAAGGACATCTCCCCTGGGCCTACCACCCTAAATAGAAAGAGACATCCTATTGAGGTGACAGTGATAGGATTAGTCTCTAGTTACACCAATTTTCTCTCCTTTAATCTTTCCTTCTATCAAAGTAAAAATTTCACGATAACAGATACCTGCTCGTTGCATTTCCATGTTGAAGTGGACGCCACCCTCAGGAATACCACTATCAACAGTATATAAAGGTCGATTAGCAAAGATGTTCGAGCCTTGTCACTCAAGGTCGGAATTAGAGAACACAACATTTAACAATGTTGCGTTCTTGAAGTGGTACAACCAACTATTAGATGCAACTTAGCGGTTGCACGTACCACAGGAGCTGCTCAAACTTAACATGAGGAATATTTCATTCAGGTTGAATCACTGCCATACTTTTGTTTGGCCCAGGCATGTCAAATATGAATACTTTCACTCTCAGATGCTACCATTTTATCTAGATGAGGAGGCCTTTGACAAGGAAGCAATGTCATGGCCAAGAGTGAAACGCAACCCGCACAAGTCGGGGATGCACTACCTTCTACCTATAGAGATCCTGAAGAAAAATGGATAGGAAGCAAGAGTAGGGCCGAGCTCAGGCCTATAGGTGAAAAAGCAAGATGTCCAGATGCATACAAACTTAGAGGAGGAAGAGGAGACACAACCTATGGAATGCAAGAAGAGCACATTTCCCATGTTCCCACAACTTCCAGAGAAAGCTATGCTGACAGGTAAAGATGTCAATCACATCCATAACACAACTTTCATTGGAGACCCTTTGGTCAAGAAAACCAGGACAAGGCTCTCCCTAGTGAAGATCCTGAATCCTCAGCCAATCGCATCGACCATATCTCGTACTTGAGCAACCAATCGAGAAACCCAAACAATAATTGACATCCAAGATGACCCTGAGCTTGATACCACTACATCCAACACCATCATCATTGAAAAACCCCCCATCACCCCCATAACCCCCATCGCCACTGCAAGAAACAACCATCCAACCCTAAACCATTGAACCCGAGCCCATGCAGTTGGATCCCCCTGAACTATCCAAGTAGGTACTAGAACTCACTGGCCTGACCCCAGAAATCCTGAGCCAATCAATTGTTCCATTTGTGTCAATACAGGACATTCTGCCTTCGACGAAGAATCAAATTGTGCCAATATCGCAAGCCCCAAGACCTCGAATCCCTCTCTCAACAATCAATGTTGAGAGTGCCATTCAAAGAGCCATAACCATAGAAAACATGGTCCATAAAGACACAGAAGTTGTAGAGGGTCAGAAGGAACTTGAAACAACGTCATTACAGAGTGCAACTTCATTGAAAGAGAAATTGAAGCTAGTACTCCAGAACCTAGAGAAATGCATAGAGCTAGTGCATCTCTTCTTGGTGAAAATAAATATGCTCCCATTCCTTCCATCAACGGTAAGGATGAGACTTTCATAGAACCTACAAGGTCCATATACAAGGGAGGAAGAGGTGGAGACACGTTTGAAACACTCAAAATCCAATGGAATCCCACTGCAGGTCTAAGTACCGAGGGAGGCCACTACCTATTCTGGTGACCTCGCTCAATGGTTGTCAACACAAATGATAGGGATGATCATAGCTTCAACTGATCAACTGGAGCAGAGGCTCTAGGTCCTACCCAGGCCAGATGTCACTGGATTCGGGCATCTATCCCCACCTCCCTCCTAAGAGACTCCTGGTCTCTCTCCCTCCACTGCATTGGCATCCTCTCTCTCTCACTGCTCGACAACCTGCATCTAGTCAACATGCACTGTGTTAGCTTATCATCAAGCAATATTCCTATCAAAAAACACAAAATTACCCTTTTTTCCTCATGCGACTATTCCATTAACAATTGCGCACATTACTGTCATTGTTTTCCAAACAGTCATGCACATCAGTGCGATTGTTCTTTCAAAAGTCGTGCACACCCTGCGTGACTATCCTTGCCATAGTTGTGCGCAACCGCATGACTGTTTACACCAAATTCATGCATCAACTGTGTGATTGTCAACCAGACATGCGTGTTGATGTGTGTGGCTATCATTTAGACAGTAGCACACATTTGAGAGGCTTTTACCCCAAAAATCACACGCATAACCTAAGTTTGGTCACGCGACTGAACTTGGTAACTCTGCACACATATGCTGGGGTAACTTTGATACAGTCATGCACTTTGCGTGGCTCTATCAATTACATACACACTAATGTGATCTTATATCCCATGATATTCCAAGCAGTTTTACCTACCCACCCCTACAAATGATCGTATGACCCTCTGTGCAGCCCCCTACCCCCCCAAAAACACACATAAACTATGCATGAGGTTTTGACAGATTACCTAGATCTCTCGACACCTGAATCTGAATTCATATTCTCTCCCATGACTCAAAAATTTCCTTGTAGACAACTCTTACACATCCACCACAACAAGTACAAATGATGTGGCTATGTGGGCCCCATGCCCATATATACGCCCTTTTTCCAAAATTCCTCACTTCCATTCTGGAGAATACGAGCTTCATTTCTCGAACCATTTGCACCCCTAGGATCCTGACCTAATGATCTTCACAATGATACCAATGGTTCATCATTTCACTCTTGAGCCCTAGAGACCCCTGATCTCACCCCAGGCACAGGTACACATCACCTATACATTTCAATTCTGAAGTACTTTTGAGTATGTTTTATTTTTAGATATATTTCATGTTGGGTATTTGGTTTTGTCTTTGCAGGTACTCCTTCATGGTCACTCCTACAGTGGACCTTATATGGTCCTATTGAGGGGTCCAAATCCCTTTAACTCAACAGTAGGAACCAAACTTGTAACCGAGGCCCAATTAGACTATGCAGCGTTTGATGGTGGAATGGTTCTCCAGATATTGTAATCTGGCCAATTAACCGATGGGCTTTACGTTTTCTTGTGAAGGCTTCTCCTTCAGTTCAAAAGTTCTCTTTTTTGTATTTTCTCTTATAGGTGGGATCGATATAGGATAAAAGTTGGTATAAACCAACTAGGTAAGAAAGTGTGAAAAGATTAACTACTGGAGAAGGCTGAGTTTGGGATAACCCTTTCACTCTAGCATGCAGACAACAATTCTCTATGACAAACCTAGTAATAATACATTAACCTACTGGTATTCAAATTATTGGTTGAGGTCCGATTTATTAGAAGAAAATATTCATGCAATAAACGATGGTAAGAAAAATAGTTTCCTTAACTCTAATCATCAATCACATATTAACACAACGATCTACTTTTCATCATTAAAGATAAGAACTATAAAAAATTTGAATCAGATAACTTATCAACGGATTTAGAAGATCTTACTTGTTACAACATCCATTCATGAGATGAAATCAAAAATAATTCTTCTCTACATCCAATCATGCACACTTTTGATAAAAAACACAAACTTGTCTTTGGTCCTAAACATGACTTCAATTAAGGCAGCTCTGAAATAGTTCTTTACAAAATCCAAAAATGAGGGTCTTTGCAACAACCATCGACCCCTTGCTAACAGGTCGATCCTCCTATTTATAACATACTATTAACTAAAAATGACTATTAAAGTGTATCTAAGTAAATCAATACTCGCCACATGGCACTTTCTTCTATCAGTTTTTCTAAGATTCATCACATGATATCACTTGAGTGGATGACTCCTCTCATACTCCGACCATTTGACAAAGAGATCCTCGCATGTGTTAGCATACGAGAATCTATGTTGTTCCACTGGGGTCGAAAGAATCTCTCTTATCTCTACTGCCTGTGCCCGATATTTGACTATTCTGGCACTTAACTGATGCAACATGGCTCAAGCATTGATCAGGCGCTCCATGAACTGTTGCACCTATCCTGATGCCATGTCTTCCACCTTCGCTATTTATACAGCCCATGATGAATCCTGTTCGGCATGTGATTTGACTATGTTGCGCAAGTAGAAAAAGTTGTCGGGTGTGCCAAATTCAGGGAGGCCGATGTCTCTCATTTCCCGGTTGATCTTCATCCATCTTTTCTCAATTTCGGTCCATTTATCTTGGACTTCCAGATGAGGTTCCTAAGCCATTTTTACCCAATATTCGATCGATTTCCTTATGCGGTCGATGCTCCTTTCCCTGGACCCTTAGCACCTAGATGCCTTGCTCTTCAGCATCTTGGTCTTGTTGCACCACACTAATATAGTCGATCCCTTCCACAACTTGATGTGATTTCTCATACCACCTCTCCATATCCTTGCACGTCGCTAGTGCCATAAGGGTGTCTTCATGAAGCTTGGCTATCCTTGCAGTGAATAGGTTCCGTTCATCTGTAAATTTTTTGTAGGCCTCCTAGAATTCACTTCTCAAGAACATCGTGGCCTATGTGGTGTCCTGGTAATATTTCTCCAAGTGAAAAAAATGTTCCAATTACTTCACAGCAGAAGCCAGATCCTCTTCATCCCTTTTTTCTCTGTCCAGGGTGGCATCTGTGATTTCCATCCCTGCGTCGATAAGTTCAGATGTCTTGGCATGCTATGTGTTGATCAGTTTTTCCTCTGTGGTGATGAGGATGGAGCGATCTGAAGTGATCCTCCTCTTCTTGGTGGTTCTCTGCACAATAGATTTCCTTTTTTCGGTCATAAGTGATGGCATGTATGTCAGTGACTTCATCCATGGGTTCAGGGATTTGTTGACCTCCCTAGGTGAGCATATTTCCCAGGCTTCAGATAGTGTATATTTGTTCAAGACTGGGTTCTTGAACCTCCTCTATGTGTTCTGAAGGTCCTACCTTTTTTTGTTCCTTATCAGGAGGTTGAGTACCAGTTGAAATTGAAGCATCCGGGGTAGGCTCGGTACTTACTTGATAATCGACCGTTGATATGTCGATTTCCTATTGTGGAGGTTCTTCCTTTTGTTCACCTGATCCTGGCTCGTCTCTCGAACTATTCACTTAGGTCTCCTGTGCATCTGGTAGATCAGTGTCTAAGACACTTTTGACCTCTTTTTCATTCTGTGGAAGGCCCTGAATTTGAGCATCGGGAGCTGGGGAAGATGCCTTTTCTGACTCCTTTTCCTCTGTGATTTCTACACGTGTCACTAGGGACACCTCCGGGCTTTCTTCATCATCATAGATGTTTATCGATTCGTGGAGGGGGTTTGGTGTGATTTCTATCCCTGATGTTCTTACCATCTCTGGATGAGTTGAAACATCCCTCGATGATCCGACCTATGGTGTTGTAACTTTAGGTTCATATGACCTGGTAATTTCATCAAGCTCTATTAGCTCAGGGTCACTTGGACCTGCCTGTATTTCATCTAGGTTGTCAGCAGGGGACTCTGTCATTCCTATAAGGTCTGGGTCATCTTGTAGCTGATAAATTACTTGTTGCACCTGTTCTATCATGAGCAATCCCCTTGCTCGTGCATCCTGTTTCATAGGGAATCCTCTATCCTACATCGGGGCCACTAAGGGAACCTTTGTTGCTTCTTCCGCTATCATTTCTTTCCTGGATCTGAGGGATTCTTGAGACGATTGATCTAAGGTCATCGCTTGTTCATCCAGGTTCATGGCCCTAAACCTAGTCATTTTGGGGTCAAACATCCTTGCCACCACCTCGTCCTAGTCTTGGGAATTTTCTGTGAAGAATTCATCTTCAAATATGTCGTGGGTGTACGACCAACAGGACGACACTTGTGAAGCATTTTTCAAGACCAGGCCCTTTGGATCATGCTTGCAGAATTGGCCTATCTGTAATATGAAATCTAGTTGGCGTAGCCCTTCTTTTTTGGCTTGAGTGGTGTCCTTCACCAAGTAGAAACCTATATGGAAACCATAAGGTATGAATGCCCGCTTCTTTTCCTTGACCAGGGCGGTGTTGTAGCCTTGCAGGATGGTCTGGTAACATATCTCTCCCACTACAAGTCAGTTAGGGACATGCAATGGTAGGAGATGTGGTGCTTCACTGGCCCCAAACACCCTAATGTAGGTATCACGCTCATCCAAGTACCAATGTCCTACCTTTGATATCATATTCTTGGCCGCAACCGATAGTCTCGGGCATTCTTTCTTAAAAAGAATGAAATAAATTTGTGTAATGAGTTCATTGTAGATGAGAGAGTAAGACTTCTTGTACCTGTTCTCCCATAGGATGTTGAAATATACATGGACTGAGAGCTCTGCGACATTCCAGCTCACATTCATGTCGACGAAAATGTTTCTGGTGCACATGACATCAAGCAAATATGAAGCCATGTAGAAGTTCGATGTCTCTCCTTCCTTCGACGTCTAATCCTATTGTATGAAGATGCTCAGTTTCTTAGAAATGATTGCTCCCCAGTTGAAGTCTCTCTTGAAAATCACCATTGTGTAAGCTAAGGGCATCCATGCCTCTGAAAATATGGAGCAGTCCTTCTCTCCATATAATCGGCATATGAGAGCCATCAAGTATATGTATGGCCCCCTTAAGTTGGTCGTCTGATACCATCCAGTGCTCCGGTTGGTGTATTTCTTGTCTCCCCTCCACCATGAGGCCATCACCCAGCTGGTGTCATGTCACTCATAGAAATTAACAACGAAATATGTATTCAACCACTCCTTAGGGTCTCGAAGTTTGTAGTATTTCTAGACCTCTACCAGAATGAACACCCCGACAAACCCACCATTGTCATCGTTGATTAAGAATTTATGTGTGTCTGTGTGGTCAATGAGCCACTTCAAAACTTCAATGCAGGGAAAAACAAAGTTTATGCTCGCAACTATATGCAGGTACGACTGTCAGATGTTTGGGAACACCTCGTCGTCGAGTGTTCTTACTTCTGGGTCACTATGTGGGATATATTTTGAGTATTCCTCCCGAATGATCTTTTTAAAGAGCTCTCTCCAATATGGAAGTGTCTCATTGGTCCATATGCTTGCCTTTGTATCTCCAAAGGCCGGAGGTTGAATAAAGACCTTCTTTGTTGTTGTTTTGATGATAGGTTCTGGTCTCAGAGTGTATTCCAATTGTTTTGCGACCCCTCGAGAGGGGCCTTCGCCTAACTCTGTTTCTTTCAGCTTCGGCGCCCTCGACGATCGTCTAGTGGTTGGATTTATTGGAGGCATTGTTCCTATAATCAAAATAAACCTTCAGATACTGTGTAAAGAACAAGATCGAAGAAGAAACATATAATTTGTAGCCATGTAAAATTTACAGACTTGGATACGTACATGTGAAGCTTGCTAAAATCTGGTTATTTTGATACTCATGGGATCTTTGCATCTTTTGAATTACTCATCTCGCTTCTCCGAATGTTATGAATTTCCTTGCATGCAGAATGATTCCATTTACAATGGCTCAAGAGAATTTAAACCAGGGAAGAACTTACCATGTTGCATCATCCATTCATTTTGCGTGATTAGTGAAATTACAAAAAAATTGTCGTTGAATCTTTGCAACTTAAATTCATCGTGGGTTGACGGCGGAGGCATGGGGGTGATGTGGTCTATTGGTGATTTTAAACGACCATTTTGATTGGCGCATGCGATAGCAACTAATGTGGATTTGGTATTAATTAGCCCCATAAATAATCCAAATCTAATTGTATCTAACGTTAAAACGTCCCATCGTGTTGCTTTCTTAGTGGGTGGATCGGGGATCGGGGATGTGTTATGAACGTTTTCATCGATGTCCCTCGCAAAATCTCTGATGTCGATCAATATCATCATACAATGTTTTCATGGAAAAGTTAACTTGGAGGTGTGACTTGGACCTAGGGAACCAAGAATGACTCGGGGTAAAACTAGACTGTACAGTTCCATGACCTGGAAAATACATGTGACGTTGAAGACCAATGACCTAATTCGCATGTATTAATCAGAGTCGGGACTTTCCCTAAGTTGTGTGTTTTAAAACAAACCTTGGCTCGCCGATGCTGAAAAGGTATCCAGGGTCGACAATCGACGATAAACCTATCACGTGTTTTTCTTTGGATTAGCTTCCTCGAAAAAGTCTTGATGCTGAAACGCTTCGGGGATCGACAATCAAGAAAACTCTTTAGCGTGGTCAAAATGTTCGTTGCGATCCTTTTAGGTCTTCCCTGATTCTGATAAGAGCGTTGGGTATCAGCTATTGGCGATCTCTTTTCCCTCTTTGTTAACGTCTATTCCCCTCGTCTTTTACCAATGATGAAGAGTAATCGTTTATCGGTGATATCCTTATGCAAAAATTTGGCAAAAAAAAAAACTTCCTTTTGCCAATGTCGATGGGGATCGACGCTCAGTGACTGAATTTTCTCAGGTGGCTCTTTCCTTCATTAAATTCCTATCGATGTTGAATTTGAGTGTGTCGGGTGAAGTGTTTTGGGTTTTGATTCTTTATTCAGGCGTTAAGGCTTTTAAAGTCATGGGGTTTCAAATGAACCTGAATAGTTGATGAGATTCATGATAATAAGAAAAGGTAAAACATTTCACAAAAAATGGAGTCGAATCAGATAATGCAAAGATCAAGTGGTACCCAAAAAGTAAAAAATTGACATAGGATTTTTAGGGTGTGTTGAGTTCTCAACAAATGGCGACTTACTGGGTGAAATAAGAATATTTGTTCCTTCCTCGGGCTTGGCTAATTCAAAATATGGTTAAGAACTTAACTGGTTTTTATCAGAGCCTCTTTTATCCTTGCATTTGAAATTCCCTGGTTGGTGCATTTGAGCCTGCCTGTGGGGTTTTCAACCTTTATTTCACCTTCGTTTCATGTAACCAGACTCATGCCCCCTTCGACAAGAGTATAGTAAAGAATTCACTGGAACTAAGCCTTTAGTTACCCTTATTCACTTGCTACGGTGTTGCTCCACTACCAGTGAGCATCCATAGCCCCTTCAGAGTCACCCTGATGTCACAGACCTTGCTCCGCTGTCAGCGAGTGTCCATAGCCCTGACGAAGATATTTGCATACCCTGTCCTACTATGCGCTCATTTGATATAGTTGATTTTATTTTGTCAGAATGCCCTGAGTGAGTGGGAGAGGAGAACACCTGTTATCTACAAAATGAGATGGTTAAGGTGAAACTTGCTAGCTCTATCTCTGAGGTACATGTAGTCCTCTCCAACTTACCATTTTTCCCTTAAGGTTTTACCAGACCACTAGGCATACACTTCATGACGTTTCCAAGGTTGCTCATCTACGTAGGTTAGATAGAGGACCCCTTAAAACAACCGCAGGTCCCTTGGCGCTTCTTGTGTTGTATGTGAGCGATGAGTTAGGAACAGAGTTCGTCATATCACATGAATTAAGGTCAACCATTGTCTTGCTAAACAAAATATTCAAAAGTGTAGTAGTACAATAGAAAATATAAAACAAAAAACACATTTCATAATCGACGTATCTAAAATAAACATCGTGAAAACATAAACACAATTTTTTTTTTTTAATGGAAATATTGTTTTAGGGCTTGGCCATTCACCAGGAGGGCATCAGGTTCCCCCCTCAGATTCAACAATCAATACGTTCCTAATCCAATCTTCTCGACCACCTGGAATGGTCCGAGCCATAGATTTTGAAACTTATAATGTTTTCCTTTGGGTTCATTTGCTCTATCCCACTTTAGGACTATGTCTCCTACTTCAAAATTCCTCTCTTTATCCTTATGCTTATCAAACCACCTTTTAACTATCTGCTGATGAGATATGAACTTTGATTTATCTTTCTCCCTTTCTTCTTCTAGCATGAGGATGGTATCAATTCTTTGTTGTATGACCGATGAGGGTTTTCCTCTCGAATCCTGAGAAAGTTGAAGAGATGGAAGATATATCCCGTTCGGGAGAATGGATTCTTGTCTGTAAACCAAAAATTATGGGGAATTCCCTATAGCTTCCTTGGGTGTAAATCCATCATCCCATAAAGCATTATGAAGCGAACTATGCCAATTCCTCTAGTTGTTTGCAACTATTTTATTTAATA
>JASDQU010108144.1:92208-126756 GCA_032191745.1 Picea mariana | reverse complement strand
CCATATTACAATGTTTCAAAAATTGAATGCTGGCGCTGTCCAGCTGTTCCTTTTCCTCCTCGCGCTGGCTCGCTTGAAAGGGGAGCGATGCTCCTGCATCAAAACCCTAGGCAATATCTTTAAGCACTACACACACACATCAAATCATGACTATCAAAAATTGACAAACCCTAGGCAAGTTAGGAACCATGAAATGGATAATGGTGGATAGTGTTTGTGAGGATCAAATTTACAAGGGGGTCGTGGACATACTGACATATAACATAATTACATGTTTTCTAAGTGATTTTAGTGCTGACCAAGTATTCCATATTTGCTATGTTAAGGTTGAATATATATATTTTTGTTTAAATGAACTTATTAACTTACCACCTACAAATTATTCCATAATGGAATATTATCACTAAGTATTTTATTCAGTTAGTTTTAACAAGTGGCACTACAATGGCGATGTTCCTGTCGGAAATTGACGTATAGATTTGAATTCACGTAAAAGTTTGAATTACAACGTTGCATTTAAACATCTTGAAGATGCTTATACAAGCATATTGAAAATACTTATACCAATACCAAAATTGGATTAGCCTAATTTTTCTCCTACATATACAAATTTATATTTTCTTCATTAAATTTAAGTCATGAAAAATAAAACAACTACGTTCATTGTAAATTCTATTACAAATTTTGTTAAAAAATCATTCAAAAACAAATAAGTGGCAACATTTCACTTCACATCCAATATATGACATCACACATTGCTCATTTAGATGAAAAACTTAAAATGTATATTTTAAAAAATAATTTAAAAAAAAAAGATTTAAATTATATGAAAAAAATAACTATTAATATAGAAATCTTTTATTCTTCAATTAATAATCGAAATTAGAAATCGAAAATCCAAAAGCTTTTCCATTAAAATCAAAAGTGGAAAATTGGAAAGTGCATCGTCCAACCCCATATGTAAGGGACTCAAATATATAAAAGGCACCATTTAAAAAACATAAAAGGTTGTTCCATTAAATAATAAAAACTTTGTTTTATTTATAAAGAAATAAAAAGTTATTGATTTTATTATTGTTACTAGAATTGTGAATAATTATTATTATTAAAAATTAATTTGTGAGAAATATATTGAGTAATTTATAATATAATATAATGGTTAGTAATGGTCAATAGAATTAATTTATGAATAGTTTTGATAAATATCCAAAAGATAATGGATAATATCTATCGTTGTAATTATAGCTTTATTTAAAAAAATAATAAGATAATACTATTAATAATAAGGAATTTATAGTGTCACTTGGACTCGGTGCCAACTAGCGCAGAGAGTCATGATCATGAGGTAGATTGCAGTGACACAAATTTTGAGGGCGATGTGGAGGATTTATCCTCAGCTCATACGCTCCTCGTTGCTTCCTCTGTGCATTTGAACCCATCTGGCCCTTCTTCTCCATGATCCATTCCCTGTTCAAGTGCGAATGATATGCAAACGACATTGAAGGTGGTGGATGTGTTCGTCTTAAAGGAAACTTCAATTGATGATGGGTATGCTTCCTTTAATGATTACCAATGATTTGTTTGTCCTTGTATTGGCTTTCATAATTGCAAATCATGGGGAACAAATGTTTAACATGGGTAAGGGTTTGTTATGGTTTATTGTTGTTCATTGCTCTGAAAAAGTTCGGAAGGATTCATATATCTGCTTCTAGTTCCCTATGTTTAGTTGAAAAACTAGAATGACTCTTGCGACAGAGGCTACAATGGCCTATTATCAAGACTCGGTCCCCTCCATTGCTAAGGAAGCCATGCAGTCTTTAGAGGAGGAAGTGAAGCTTATTTGGGATTACCAAGAGGATGAAGATGTGGATAAACAAGTAGGGGAAATAATCCTAGACCTGGGATGCTCCAAGAACAAAGATACTAGATTCAATCATACTGTTGAGATGTGTTGGCATGATAAAACCATGGTAGCTCAAGGGATGTTGCCCAAGGAGCAATATTACATAAAATTTGGCCAAATATTGGAGGCTCTTGAGAGCCAAAACAAGTTGTTGTTGATGGTAAAACACAATGGAGGCTCTTTACAGTTGACTCGGGATAGTGGGATGGCTTGGGGATCTCAACCGTCTTCTTCGGCTGTTGGGGTCGACATGAGCTTGTCCAAGGCTTTGCCCCAGGTTCATATTGTGGATGATTGATATTGTCTTTGCTTTATCAAACTAGGTCTTTGTGTTCTTATGGTCTATGCTACTTTCTATAGTTTTCCTCGGCTCTTTATTATAATTTTGTTAGTTTCATAACATTACTATGCTTCTGCAGACTTAGTTTGTTATGTCCTTTTTGATAATTGGTTTGGTTTCCTTATGGGCAGGCCAATAAACTCCTGGGATATTGATGATCATATAGGTTGAATTCTAGCTATGAAGGAAATGATGTATATCATGTTGATATTTTAATAGAAAAACTCTTAAAAAAAGAAGTGGGGGAATTTATAACATGTTGTAATATTAATAATAAGATTAAAGATTAAGTTTAAATATTAAGAATATTAAATGTAAATATGGATAAGTCATGTATGGATTATTGTTAGTATTAATTGTTCTTATCTATTACTAAGAACAATTTATGATTAGAATAAGAAGGTAATGGGTAGTAAATGTAAATAGAGTTAAGTTTTGGAGTGTTGTAATAAATAAATAACTAAATATGTAAACACTAAGAGAAACCATGGACTAAGATTAAAAAATGTAATCATAGACAAAGTGAGTTGGCTATTTTCAAAGTAAACAAAATCAAATAAACCATAGATGAAATAAACCATAGATGATAGCACATTTAAATATTCAGTAATCAATTATAGAAACTGTGGATTGTGATTAAATCATTTAAAGAATGAGAAAGCTTATTTTGATTTTAAATAACAAAACCAAGGCCAAAACAAAACCAACTCCTATGAACAAAACCAATTTCTTTGAGAGGTGAAGCGCAACTCCTAGAATTATAGAAGGATGAGGATGAGATCAACATCACCACCACTGGCCACAACCTTGGTGTCACCCTCACTAATCTCTACATTGTTGGCATCATCGTCAATTGCATAGTGGCATCAATTTTTGGCAGCAAACATAGATTCAACTCTATTATGAGATAAAATTGCATGACCAAATGAGAAAATAAATTTGAGGATGAAACTACCTTCCCTGGAATAAGATGTAAGGTTCATATAGCTCTGCATAATACATGAGTGAATGGGGTATGTAACAACCACGTGTTGTTATTATGTTATTGTAGATTTTCAATCGTAGTAATCTTCAACAACACAAACCATTACACTAAATCAAATAAATTTAGGAATATCTGCACACATATCAAAGTCGAAACTAGTAAAGAGGGACTTCATTGGAATCTTGCTAGCACGACATGTTTTATTCTTCATCCACATTCTTCTTGCACTCTTCTTCACTGTATATTTGTTGTGCTTGGTCTTCACCTATGATACCCACCATTGATGAAAACAAAGTCATGACAATGAAACTCAAATGGAAAAAAAATGAAGCACCAATTGTTTGAAAGTATACAAACTACTCCAAAGAAAAGATGATCCAGCTCTCAACCTCATTCAAGAGTGGAGCAACATCAGTCCAATCTGATTTTCAAACCACATAATAACTTGAGTGATTGTTAATGCTACATAAATAGGTATCCAACGAGCTAAGACATAATAGCAATGTCCCTAGGTACAATGAACAATTTGCAACTATATAACTGTAAATTATGTTACAAGATTGTTCAAAAAAAAATATGTGGTAGCATTGCACTTCACATCCAATATATGGCATCACATGTATTTATTACACTAACATGAATTTAATGACCTTAATGAATAAATGTTGTAGTTATCTAAGATTAAAACTCCAAACTTCGGTTATTTAAGATTGGAAAAAAATTGCATTGTGCGCAAGTTCGATGATTGAAACTCAAAACTTAGGTATAACCTAAGATTGAAAAAATCACATTCTATTAGAGCTCAACAATAAGATGTCGAATTGGTTAGCCAATCACATGCGTGATAAAAGTAATTTAAATATTATGAAAACATATATATTTTTTTAAGCATATGGCATTGGACAACAATAAAAATATTTGTAGTCAAAAGCAAACTAATGAATGGTCAACGATGAATCGAATGATATAGTCCCAGCCTTCGACAAAGACTAACAATGTATATAATTTTTGTTTCAATAAATTTATTAACTTACTGTGTGTCAATTATTCCATAATGGATACAGTATCAATATTTTATTCAATTAATTTTAATAATTTATACACATGTTTACTGTAAAACAATTTTGTTTAAAAATGCCTCCCTAACTAAAAAACCAAAAGAAAGGGCCAATCCTATTAAAAACACTAAAGAAAAAGTGAAGCAAAATTAAATTCTGCTTAAAAGAAACTACTTTATTTGTTTATTCTATTTCCAAATAAAATAAACCCTACTCATAATTAAATGCCATTAAAAAATCCATGTCAAATGAATTATTATTTTTTTTTCCACGGAAAACAACATAATTTATATCATTAAAAATGATCAAAATTACATTTTGTAGATACACTTCAGGAGTGTATTCCTGTGATCTAGTATGTCTATATTACTTCAAAGCATGTTGAAGTTCTTCTGTTGTAGTTCTGTCTTCTTAATCCCTTAGAATTTTACATAAAATTTACAAACCAAAAATGGTTTCCAATGTTGCTGTAGTTCTGTCTTCTTAATCCCTTAGGATTTTACATAAGATTTTCAAACCAAAAATGGTTTCCAAAGTTCACAAAAAGGTTCTTTGTTGTTCTTGAATTTGTTCATTTAAGAACTCTAAAATCTTCCAGTGGCCCAATTCCAAGTGTGTGCCTTCTTTCAAGGCCTGGTCCGCTTCTTCATTTCTTTCCCTGTAAGCATGATGTCAGGAAAAAGAATAAAAAAATCTCTGTAGTGTTTTTATACCTTCCACAATATATGCAAGTATGATATTCTTGCATCTTTGAGTAACATTTATCCAGTTTATTACATTTTTTGAGTCTCCGTAAAATGTTATCTTTTTACAATCCTGTTCAATTACAAAGGCCAAGAGTAGTTTGAGGCTCATAAGTTCAGCATAATTATTTGTTCCATTTCCCAAGCCAAAAGTCAAGGTATAATAGTGTGTGTCTGAGAAGTATAGTAACCCTCCACCTCCACAGGTGTAGTTTTGGGAGGCTCCATCAAAAAAACCCCAGGGCATTGTTTTTTCAATGGTTACTTCTCTTATAGTTATGATCTTCATTCTTCCTTTGGAAGAAGCAAAGGAGGAAAGGATGGCCAGACTGTTGAGTGTAGTTTTTTCAGATGCTAGAAAAACCTCATTGCAGATGAATTCGTTTCCTTGCAAGACACACTCCCCAAATGATCAGCAGGGGTAGCATTTTGTATCTTTTATAAGATATGTTCTCCCACCAGTTCCTCCAAGCTTGTTCCAAAGAGTGGCCGATCCAGAGAAATTTTTTAGCCAGAATCCCAGAGACTTCTGTCCAAACCGTCCTTATATAAGAACAATCTAGGAAAAGGTGTTTTTTTGTTTCCCCATCAATCTTGCCTAGTGGACATCTACCTGGGCTAGAAGAATTTATTTTTTGGAGTATGTCCCAGGTTGGAGCTTTGTTTGATAGCACACTCCACAAGAAAAGTTTCGACTTTGCAGGACAATTTAATTTCCAGATCTTTTTCCACCACCAAATTGGTTCTGTTTGAACTAGATCTTGAACTAAGAAGTTGTAGCCTTCCTTTGGAGTGTAGATACCAAAGGTAGTTCTATCCCAATCAAGTTCATCTTCTTGGTCTCTTAATCTGACCTGTGTTGATTTTAGGGTTATGTGGTATCTCTCCAGTTCTATTGTATCTTCATAATTTAAATCAAGATCAGTGGTCAACTTCCACCCTTGAGTCCAGATTGTTGTGGAGGTCGGGTCGACAAATGTGTTTAAAGTATCGAGGCCTTTTATTCTCAATGAAAGAATAATATGATCTGAAAGAAGGTGCTTTCCCTCGCTACCCATCTAGGGGTCTGCCCCCAGTCTTACTCGATGTCCGTTCCCCACTTTCCAAGCAAGTCCATCCCCGATAACTGGAAAGGATTTTAGGATAGCCTTCCAAATCATCAAAACTCCTTTCAAATATTTCTAAGCCCGTCCGATCCACGCCTCCATTGAGTATGGTTAAATGTACTTTCTTATAAATACCTTTGTCCAAAGACTGTTTGTGGTTAACAGACGCCATCCCCCCTTTGTAGCCAAAGCTTTTGAGAAAACATGTATATTTTTTAGGCCCCAACCACCTAGAGCCTCTGGGGATACAATCCTTTGCCATCTAACCCAAGGTGTCACCTGTGAATCTTTCTTTCCACTCCACAAAAATATGAAAGAGAGCTTTCTAGCTGGCTCCAAAGTTCCTTTTGGGATCCAAGATAGAGACATCCAAAAAACTGGAATAACTTCCAAGACTGATTTAACTAGGACTAGTCTACCAGCCCTAGAAATCCACCTACGACTTCAGGATAAAAGTATTTTTTCAAGTTTTTTAAGTAGCCAGGTCCAATCCTCCTTCCTGTAATCATTTGGTTTTAAAACAAAACCCAAGTACTTCAAACCTTCATCTATAGTTTTCTCTTCGAAGGGAAAATACTGTCGAAAACGTCCTTTTTCATTTTCTTAGAGGAAATAGGAAGTAAGAGTGGACTTCTCTTCATTAATGAGCATTCCAGTAGCTTTGGAGATTTTTTTTACAATGTTTTTTAAAATCTCGGCCTCCGCTCTGGTCCCTGCGATGAAGATAAGAATATTGTCCACAAAGAGAAGGTGTTTGATTTGAAGAGAAGTGGAGATATTTATTCCTGGGAAGGATCCAGAATGCTTTTCCACTGCAAGATCCCTACTTAGTCCTTCAACTACAAGAAGAAAAAGCAGAGGTGAAAGGGGGCATCCCTGTCTTAATCCCCTTTCAGATCTAAAAAAAGGCATTGTCGAGCCGTTTATAAGCATTGAGAAAGAAACCGTTGAAATGCAACACATAATCCATCTAATGAAAGGGACTTCAAAGCCTAAGTGAGTTAAGAGGAGTGGTATGTAGAGCCAACTTACTCTATCATAGGCTTTGGAGAGGTTAATTTTCAACACCGCACTTTTTAACTTTCTGGTCTTGATGCTGTGTAAAGCTTCTCGTGCCACCCTTATCGCTTCATGGATCTGTCTTCCCTCCAAAAATCCGAACTGTTCGAGTGATATCTTGTCAGATAGGATTCTTTTTAATCTTTTTCCTAAGACTTTGGAAACGATCTTATAGATACAATTGCACAATGAAATAGGTATGAAATCATCCAAAGAGTCTGGATTATCTTTTTTATGGATAAGGGCTATAAAGGTAGAGTTTAAGCTGAGTGGCATTTGACTTGCTAGCCTTATCTCTTCAACTAGTCTTAGAATATCCTGTCTAAGGAGATCAAAGAAGCCCATGAAGAATTCAATGGTCCATCCATCTAGCCCTGGGATTTTGTCCTTTTGAAAAATGTTCATTACTTCTTTAGCTCTTCTAAAGTTACCTCCTCCATAAGCATTCTATTATCCTCTTCATTTGCAAAACCAGGGAAGTACTGTGTCATTCAGATCACTTCTTCAATAGTAGCCTTGATTTCTGCTTTGTAGAGTTCCTGGAAGTAGTTTTTTCCGATTCTTGACATTCCTTCAAAGGTATGTTCCTGCGTTCCATATTGATTTTTAAGATGCTCATTGGGCCCTGGTTACGGATTAAGGAAGAAATCAAAGAAAAAGGAAGAGAAAAGACAAAGTATGAACGGCGCAGAAAGCACATTGACTGATAATGGGTCAAAGTGATCAAAGAAGCAGAAAAGAAGGATCAAAGTAAGGGAAAATGAGCCTTTAAATGAGAAGATCGAGGAAGATAGATCAACAAGGGAGAGGGATCATGGACAACTCAACAAGCGAAAAAATCCACCAACGGATGCTTTGGAGCACCTCGCAGGAAAGAAAGAAAGATAGGCTGGTGAAGCCCTGAAATTACAGGTCAAGTGGACCTATGGTTTTAGAAACCTAGGGTTTTGGATCTAGGATTTTGACACCTAGACATTGTCACAAAATGTATAAATAAAGGTCTAAGATAATCGAGAGGGTTGGTCAATAATTGGTTCATTATTGTGGGTTAAGAGAGTGATTATTATTGATCGTGTGAGAGAAGTATTATGTGTAAGCGTGTTCTTCGATTGTAAGATCTTCAGTTGGGTGCGAAGATCAACCTTTTAGTTGGGTGTGAAAGGAGGGAAGAGAAGAAGAGAAAGAGAAAGATATCCACAAGCTAAGTGCACATATAGAACTGCATGTTTTCACATTATATATCAAGAAACACAATTCCGTGGATGTAGCACTAGGGAGAGGGTGAACCACGTATATCTTGTTGTTATGTGTGATTGATGCCATGTTATTTTCCTTCTGTTACTTTGTTGATGCATTGTTGCGATAGATTTGAGATATAACTTGCTAAGTAGGTTTAAGCTTGGTAGAGAATAACTAGATCTCTGTGTGTTGTTCTTTTGGATTCACTTGCATTTCCTTTGGTTGTAGACACCTGTGTCTTGCAACCCCCTATTGCTACTTCGAGTGAGACTGCATCTGCTCTGCAAGTGTTTCCAAAAGGGCCAGTAGTTAGGGCTTGTTGGTGCGTTGTTAGAGTTGAACTCTGGGTCTTCCCCTGTGCCAACAAATAGTTCTGTTGGCAGGACCAAGATCTTCTTGAGGGAATGCCAAGGTGGTTCTCATCAAAGACATAGATTCAGAAGTGGATAGAAGAACAAGAAAATGACTTCTCCAAATCTCAGAACAAGAGCCCTAACCTTAGTACAAAGGATTGGTTGGGAAGGTATATATTTACTGATATACACGAGATTTTCTTTGGAGGAATTCATAAGGAGCTATACGAGTGGTTAGCCAGATTATCATATACCCAGTTTGAAATCAGATCTAGACCACCTGTGGTTTGGACATCAATGCTGATCAAGAAGGTCAAGAGAGTTGATAACGCCATGTCAAGAGCAGTAGATCACTGGTTTGATGACACCATTGGAGGGTACATTACCTAGTTTTCTATTGATAGAGTACTTGAGTCATATAGCCAAGCAGTGAGATATTTCTTTAAGGGACCTAGAGGAATTTTTTTACACTTTTTGAAGTTGAATATCAAGATGCTATTGCATGAGAAGAACATCTTGAGAATACAGTAGTTGGTCGGATTGAAAAGCTAAAGCTAATGTTCAAGAATTAAGACAATGACAACGACATAGAGGTGGGACATATGCACAGTGGGAGAACCTTCAGAGAGGTTCCTCTGGTGAACTTGTTTGAGACAAATCATGTGCCACTAGCACAGGATGAAGGGTTCTATAGTGGAGAAGAAGAAGAGTTATCGAACGAGCAACATTCAGAGTCTGCTAGGGAAGAGGAAGGGAAGACTGAAGAACCTCGCCGAGAAGAATCAGAGACTTCAGAAACTGTGCCGACCATCAAAGTAAGTACTATTACTCCTCTTGTTGTTTTAGAAGCATTAAGTAACTAGAGTAGCCAGAGCTATCAGAGTGCTCAGAGTATCATTACCAGTAGTTCAGTACATAATCAGTCAAGAAACCTAGGAATATCTATGGCAGATGAAATGAGGCTACCTATCTTTAGAGGAGATGAATCTGAATATCCTGATTAACATTGGTTTTTATGCGAAGCTGTATGGAGTATTAAGCAAGTCAATGACGAAGAAGTTAAGAGAGCTTAGTTTAGTACTACCTTGAGAGACGACGCACTGAGCTGGTACATGAAGTTTACTAAAGGAGTTGTACAACCTAAGCTACTAAATGATATCAAGACTGCATTGAGGGCAGAATTCAAGAAACCCAAGTCAAAGTCGCAGTGCATTACATAACTAAAAGAAATCAAGCAGAGAGTAGCTGAACCTGTTTGGGAGTTTGATAAGAGATTTAAGACCTTGACAGGCCGTTTGAGCTTTCAGATCCTAGACGAGCAGAACAAATAATGGTTCATTACTACCCTCTTACCACACATCAGAGTTCCTCTAATGCAGCAAAAGGTTTCTTCATAGGTTGAGGTATTGGAGATTTCCATGAAACTAGAATCAACCCCTATGGGAGAATCCAGCTCTGGTATGAGTCAAATTTTGAGTCAGCTAACTAGCTTATCTCTGTTGGTCAAAGATATGAAGAAAGACAAGAGAAAAGATAAAAGAGAAGACATATCGTGTATCAGATGCAAATCAAAGGGCCATGACAAGGATCACTATCCCTTGTTTAATGAGTACTTAGCCTCTGGAGCTCTGAGCCCTTTGAAGCAGGTTACTCTACCCTGGTGTGAGGTATGTAGAAATAAACATCACCATGGTGAATGTTATTACATGCAAAAATAGGTCCAGATACCTACCAATATTTACTACACATTCTATAAATCTATGGGGCATGATGAGAAGGATTGTAGGGCTTATGATCGCTTGCATGAAAGGTCAAGAGATACATATAGGATTCAAGGAGAGATGCAATAGGAGGGAAATGCTACGTAGTTTAACTCTCCAGGAAGAGGAAAATTCAACCCTCACGGTGGATTCAGAGGAAGAGGACGAGGAGGAGGCATGGGTCAAGGACGAGGAGGAGGCATGGGTCAAGGCCGAGGTCAGATCATTTGTTATAACTACACACATCCAAGTCACTTGGCAAGGGACTGCCAAAACCCTTGTACCACTTGCAGCTACTGCAACTCATTTGAACATGTTATTGAATATTGCCCAGTGGTTTTAGCAAAACTTTAGGAAAGACGGGTAGGAAACTAGCAAGTACAACTAATCTCAGCAGAACCTCGCAGAGAGGATCCCAGAGTCACTGTTATCACTAGAGGAGGCGATGTTACAGGAGAAGACAGGGTGGCCCCAGAAAAGACTACAGAAGGATCAAGGGTCAGAAGAGCTGCAAAGAAGACACAATTTTTTGATCAAAAGAAAGAAAAGCAGACATTTGAAGAGGCAAAAAGAGAATTTGGAAGAGATCATGCTTCTTCATCAAAGACACAGCCATAAGTGAGAGAATGTGCAATGCCTCTGGCATTCGATCAGTCAGTTGCGTCTGGATATGGAAAAGAGGTAAGCAAGCTTGTTAGTTTCTTATATACGTTCATTGATTTGATTAAGGATGGAAGCGCTATGCAAGAAATACAACACTTGATCATACAATATGAGATAGGCATGATAGATCCTCTACTGAATACAATAGTACATCAAGTATCCAGAAAGAGAAGTACAAATAAGGAGTTACACCTTAATACTCAGATTAGAGATTATGACATAGATTACATGGTCCTCAACTTGGGCTCAGAAGTCAATGTTATGACGAAGTAGACTTGGGCACTGATGGGAAAACCTAATTTTATTTACTCCCCTATTAGGCTCATGATGTCTAACCAGCAGGCAGTAAGCCCCTTTGGAATACTAGAGCATGTCCTTGTGGACATCGACGGGGTGAGGACGTTTGCAGACTTCAAAGTGATTGAGATAGTTGATGATAGCTGTCCTTATCCTGTGTTGTTAGGAATTGATTGGGCTTTCAACAATTCGACTGTTGTTAACTTAAATAAAATAAGATTGAAATTTGAAGGTGATGGTGTTAGGGTCATTGCACCTCTGGACTCTGATGAAGGTCGTAGATACACATAACCCATCAGCGAAGAAGACTGCGCATACAAGCTAGAAAATATATATAAATTGACAACAAGACATCAGGATTACATTAATCCTACAACATATGGGAATTTAAGCTGACAAAGTGACAATGCATGCTCATGGGATTCAGAAGAAGCACTAGAGAACTGGTAGAACAAAATGTATGAAGTTTCTGTGTGGAGGTGTGCCAGATTGACTAGGGAAGTTTGTTGGATTGGCATAGAAGTAAGTAATCTACTTACATTTGATGGTTTAAATCATTTAGAATCTTTCTTATTAGAATTTGAAGAAATTGTACCAGTACAACAATGATTATTGGCACTGGATGAAGCCTTGAAAGAAATGCCAACAAGATGGTGGGGAACACACAAGAGGAACATCGCGGACTGGGTGCAATGTCGCACTTTGATGATAGTGCACTTTTCGGACCAAGTCGAAGGGTGCAAAGTCTATTACATAGTTCAGAGTTGTCTGAAGGACCATGTGCGAAGTTGTGAGGAGGCCTGGAGTAGCATCCCTCAGGAACAGTGGGTGCATAAATTCATTAACACTTTGGACACAACAACTATCAATTGGTACCTTCAAGCAGAACTGCGCCTCACCACTTCAGATTGGTACGGTATGACTTAGAACTTTGTAGCTACGTTTTCCTTTGAAAGTCAACACCCAACAGTATATTGGGATTTACAATTTGTAAAATAGGAAGTCTTTGAGGAGGCACCTAACCTCCCTTTGGAGAAAGAAGAAGATGAATGGATTGCACCCCTTCAGAAATTACAAGGTTGTTACAATATCAATGCTAATGAAGATGATGATCCTAGGAATGTAAACATCGAATAAATTGAAGGACAACGAGACATAGAAGGACCAGGAGTCAAACTACCTTTCATTGGACAACCAATCAAAATCAAGAAAGTTAATATTGGAACAGAGCAAGAACCTAAGCTCGCAAACAATGGAGATTATTGGGATGATGCCACTATTGATAAGATCACAGAATTACTGCATGAATATCAAGACTTGTTTCCAACCAAGTTCACAGACATGAAGGGCATTAAAGGGCCCATGGGAGAAATGAAGATCCTTTTGAAACACGATGCAAGGCCAGTCAATCAAAGACCCTACAGACTAAATCCCAAATATAAACAGAAAGTCAAGATTGAATTAGACAGAATGCTGGAAGCAGGAATCATAGAACCTGTTGAAGAATCAGAATGGATATCCCTATGGTGGTCCAAGATAAGAAGACACGAGAAATCAGAATTTGTGTAGACCTAAGGAAGTTGAATGATGCATGCTTACATGATCCATTCCCTACACCATTTACTGACAAAGTGTTAGATAATGTCGGAGGACAAGAAGTTTACTCTTTCACAGATGGATTTTCAGGTTACCACCAGATCAGGATTGCTAAGGAATATCACCATAAGACCACATTTGCAACTGAATGGGGTTATTTTCAGTACACAGTGATGCCTTTCGGATTGAATAATGCGCAACCATATTTTCCACGATGGTGGTCGAAGCATTCAAGGAATTTTTACATAATTTTTTGGAAGCATATTTTGATGACTGGATTGTTTTTACCTTATTGACAACTCATATTGAATGTTTAAGACTAATGTTGGATAAGTGCAGGCAATGTTAGATTGCCTTGAACCTGAAGAAGTGTATATTCTTTTCACCCTTTGGAGTGTTGCTAGGCCATATTGTGTGTAAGCAGGGGTTGCTAGTAGATCCTTCCAAGATTGTCATCATTGTTGATCTCCCGCCTCCTACTTTGGTTAGACAGCTTCACAGTGAACTGGGACATACTGGATACTACAGAAAGTTCATCAAGAGCTATGCACAGATAACAACACCCATGGAAAATATTTTAAAGAAAGTTTGTCAGTTTCAATGGTCAGAAGAATGTCAATAGAGCTTTGACACACTGAAGTAGAAAATGGTCACTGCGCTAATCTTGGTTTTCCCAGATTGGAGTAAGGAATTCCATGTGCATGTCGATGCTTCATCTATTGCATTAGGAGTAATGTTAGCAAAATCGGGAGTAGGAGATATTGACCACCCGTTAGCCTTTTCTATTAGGAATCTCTCTACAGCTGAGATAAATTACACTACCACTGAAAGAGAAGGTTTAGCCATGGTGTACGCACTGTAGAAGTTTTGACACTAATTGTTGGGAGGACATTCTAAGATGTTCACTGATCACTCTATGTTGAAATAACTAGTCAACAAGCCAGTGTTCGGGGGAAGTGTTATCACATAAACTTGTCAAAGCCTTAGGGGTTTGTGTTTTCTACCTAATTCTGTATTTTTCCTGTCTCTCTTCCTTTTGCAGATCCGGTCGTAAGGTTTTTTCTTTCAGCTTATAGTTTTCATCTTTGCCTACTCGAGAGGTGTCATTCCTGATTCTTTTTTGATTTCCCTAAAGTCGAGCGCTTCTCTCTTTATCTCTGTCATTGATCCTCTTATTTCCTAAGCCTTCAACCAGTCATCCAAGAAATTGTTCACAGGCCACAGTCGTGAGCACCAAGCGCAACACTTGAAGCAGTCTGAGATACAAGCAAATCAAGCGAGCGAACATGATCAACTTTCAGCCACAGAGATCCATCTGGCAGAGCAGATCGACGACCATTGGGTAATAAGGATCATACAGTTGCACCAATTTTAGCATTAAGGAGAGGTCCGAAGTTGTGAAATGATCGGAGCCATTCTTTTTGGAAGGACACATGGTGCACGACTAACATAAATCACGATTTCATGAGTCAGAGTAGTCAAAAAGCAGAGTCTTTGGAACTCACGAAATGCGGAATCACAAACTTATTGCAGTGGTTGATCAAAGGAGATATCTGGACCGTTGGATCAACTTTTCACGATTTTGCGAGTTGGGAAAGTAGGAGTGTAGAGTCTTGAAGACTTGTGACATGCAAAGTCCTGAAATGATCTTTACTGTCCATTCCCAAAAGGCACGTGGCACATGATCAAAATAGAGAGAATTGTTTGGAGGGAACTAAAGTAAGAAGTGCCGATGACCCAAGGTCTCGAAATGTCAATGTTCATCAGGGCCATTTGATGCAAAGGGATATGTGTCGCTCAATCCAAGCAATCACGATTTCGCGACTCGGGGATTTCAGTAGGGATCACAATGCAAACTCACGAAACGTGAAATCCCGAAGCACCTGGGAATTAGGCACATGGTCACAGCCCAAGGTCAGATGAAAAGGAGCTATGCAAAGGATCAAAATGCCCGAGTTGGTCACAGAGTAAGTTCTACGTGACCTCGATGTGACAGAATTGACTCGAAGGAATCGTAAGCTCACACGAGACATTCATGGGCGTCAGGCCTCACCCCAATCTCGATGTAGTTAGTTAATGGAAATAGGGGAGGTAGTTGAAACCTCGTTTCACCCCGTAAATGGAAATCATGGAAGCATCGGCTGTGGAGGCAAGTTCTCAACCTGAGGTCTCCCTATCAATGAATTTTCCTGCAAAACCCATACTGATCTGAGATCGCGTCTGACAAAAGAATGAAAGTGCAAATTTGTAGAAGAAGGTGCACACGCGAAGCTTTGAATGAAGTAGCCAGGTCACACCCTTGGTGTTGGCAGGTTGCTTTGAGTATAAATACTCAGTTTTGATATTTTGTTAGGGTCGATGGTAGAGCTAAGCTCCCGTATTGTAAGGTTTTAGTGAAGTCTCCGGTTCTCTGGTTATGTATTGTGATCTGAGATTTCTGGATTAATCGAAATCATCTTTCTTTCTCTGTCTTATTTTCCTCTGATACTGAGAGAGTTCATGTATGAACGATTCTCATGAATTATTGTGATTGTGTTATGATGGATGTTGATTGTAATATTGTCATGATTTCTTTTAGTTTTATTGAAATTAGAACCCAATAAGATATTTTGTTTTCATTTTTTCTTCCTTAGGCTGCTGAAGACCTGATGTTCACGACATGTCTCTACATTTTCTTACCAAAGTCTTCCTCCTACTCACTCTAGCTCTGACTTACTGACTGAAATTGATTCCAGACCTCATTGCTTACACATACTAGTCCAGTTTCCTGAGTTAAAGTGATATTATCTTGAGTCAGCACCCATTTGATCCCTTTGAAAAATCAACCTGTGACATAAAATTCTGATGGGTACTAGGCTTACCTTCAACGAAATCCAGAGGTGATTTCTAGTGATAACATTTATGGTGCCATTGTTGGGGACGAATTGAAGATTTTCCTTGGGATTGAATAACAAGCCCATTGATTCTGAAGGTGCATCAATACTCAGTACATTGAAGATTGCAACTATGCACCTAGCGACTCCACTATTCCGGCTGTGGCTTCCAAAGGCAGAGACATGAGGTCTACTACACAACTACCTTTGGCAACAGCTGAAGCTAGCCCAGAGAAAATTATTAGAAGACGAAAGACCCTTCGGGACGGTACTTCTGCTGCTGAACCAGGTATTTCTGATGATTTTCACTATCCTCCTATAGTATCTCCAGTCGTTGTTTCTCATTTTCCTATTACACCAACTGTTGGAGCTTCTAGAAGTTTAAATTTTGGGAGTTTTCCTGCTGATTTCCCCTTTCCTAGTTTCACTACTCCCCCTCCTATTACAATTTCTACTTTGACAGAGAGGGAAATCTATGTTCTCTCAAGCCCTGTGGCTTTTTCTCTGAATCCTCTGCTGTTTCCTTTTTCTCTCAGAAGCACAGCCTCAGCCTCACCTGTACGAACTCCATATCCTCCTAGTTCTCCTCCAGTTCATGTCCAAATGGTAGGTGCTAATCCTCCTAGGAACAAGATGGTTGAAATATTAGCTGCTAGATACACCCCTCTAGTTTTACCTCAGCTTATGAATGCTCTCCCATCCATAGATTACCTTAAGTACATGCCCCAGTTCACAGGGGAGGGAGATGTGACTGCAGAAGAGCACCTTTCATCCTTTTATAGATTTGCAGAGATTCAGGCCATCGAAAATGAAGATGTGTGGATGAGAGTTTTTGTTTAGAGTCTTGATGGCGATGCCAGGGATTGGTTTAAGGACTTGCCTCCCGGATATGTTGACGAGATTGCTGCTCTGGATGATGCATTCTTAAGGAACATGGGAAATAAAAAAGACCTCCTTTATTATATTACAGAATTTGGGGCACTTAAGAGAGAAGAGGGGGAATTTGTTTTAGACTTTTCGAAGAGATTTAATAAAATGTATAAAAAGATTCCAGCCGAAGTTAAGCCTACATAAATCTCTGCCAAAATGACTTATGCTAATGCTTTCAGCCCTGACTTTTGCCTCCTGTTGAGAGAAATAAGAGCTACCTCCTTGGATAATATGCAAGATGCATCCCTTGAAGTAGAATCCAATGTATTGGCAGCTGAAAAACTTAGGGGTAAAGATGATAGAGACAGGGGAAAGGGTAGGTCCAAAAACCCGACTTCTAGTTCCTCTGTTACCCCCCCTCAAACAGATGAAATGGCCAAGCTGTTAAAATCTCTTTCTGCCAGAATGGAAAAAATCGAATTAGAAGGAAAGAAGAACTACAAAAATCCCCAAAATGTTGATAACAGAGGTAACTATAGGAGGCCTAATAATACCCCTCAGATTATTCAAATAGACCAGAAGAACAGAGATAGAGATGATTAGAAAATCGAGACCCCTCTCCAAAATAATCTTGTTGTTGATGAAGAAGAAGGGGATGAAGACCTTGATCTCGAAATCCATTGTCTTGGGGACACCTCCTCTTTTCCTCACTTAACTTAGTCTGCATATGAGGAATCTCTCATGGATAGTCAGTTGAATGAGTTAAGCAAAGGGGACAATGCCAATGACAACCCCAACAGATATAACCTCAGGTCCAAGAAGAAAGAAGGGAAGCTTGATTTTCCTGAGTAGCCTACCAGAGAAGAAAAGCCTGTCGAAAATGTAGCAAGCAACAACAAGGAGAAGGAAACACAAAACCCACCACCAATAGCCAAAGGTCCTATCCCAGAGGTAAAATAAATTCTGAAGAGTCCCTCCTATTTTAATTTTGAGCATGAGGTTCAAAAGATTAGGATCCCTGTACCCCTTTCAGAGCTGGTCAAGAATGAAGATTTCAAAAGGAGCCTCTCTAAGATGCCGATGCTTGAACCCACAATTCATCCCACAGACTCAGTCAATTTGCAAGATGAAAAGCCAGCTGTCATATTAGGACCCTTGGTAGAAGATAGAGATGATTCCTCTCCCTCCTTCTACACTTCATTGAACATCCATGATAAGGTGTTGCATAACTGCTTAATGGATTCCGAAGCATCCCATAATCTTATGCCTAAGATCATCATGGAAGAACTCGGGTTGGAAGTTACAAAAGCTTACCATGACCTATATTCTTTCGATTCCAAGAAGGTGAAGTGCCTTGGGGTTATCATAGACCTAGCCGTGTCCCTGTTCCAGCTGCCGATGAAGAGTGTAGTCATGGATATCATAGTGGCTGATGTTCCCCCTAAGTTTGGGATGCTCCCATCTAGATCTTGGATAAAGAGACTGGGGGGAACCTTGCAGATGGACCTCTCATACGCCACCATTCCTGTATTTGGGGGGGAGCATAGACGACTTTACAGGCAAGCTCAACTAGCATATATTATTAGTGATGAAGAAAACCCCACCAATCATCCTATATTTGCACTTGACATTGATTTTGGGTCTAGTTTGTTACATCTCACGGATGCTCCTGAAGCTCCCCTTGAAATCAGAAAGCAACTAATTCCTTTTCATGAAATACCTCCCCCAACTTCCTCTGTGTGGAAGATGTTCTTCAACGAAGCCTCTTCTAAAGAAGGGGCTGGTGCTGGAGTGGTTTTTGTGTCACCTTGTCAAGAGACTATACCTTTGTCCTACAAACTAGAATTTGAAGCTACCAACAATGTGGAAAAGTATGAGGCTCTTGTTTTAGGTTTAAGAGTTGTGAAAGACATGGGGATTGAAGCGATAGCAGTATTTGGAGATGCTAAACTAATTGTTCATCAGGTAAAAAATGTTTATCAAGCTAAGAACCCTAGGCTTAAGACTTACAAAAATGAGGTGTGGGATCTAATTGACAATTTCTTCTTAGCTTTAACCATTTCATTTATTCCAAGAGAGGAAAACACAATGGCTGATTCTTTGCCTATTTCAGAAAGCAATTTTAGAATCCCTCTGGCACCCAAGCTCAGGTATGATGTTGAGGTAAGATATAGGCCCTCTGCACTTGACAATATCAATCATTGGAAGGTGTTCGAGGATGATCTTGAGATCATAAAATTTCTTGAGTCTGTTGATGAGTTCTCTGCATTACACATTGACCAGGATCATGATTTCGAAGGTGACCCTCCTGCTGATGTATTTTTAAATAAAATTTCTAATCACCATATCATTCAGTTACCTAGTAACTACATTCCAAAGGGGCTAGTTCATTTAGAAATATTGTTCGATGGAAATGATGTGGCAGTAAAGTTTAAAGGCCCAACTGAGAATGCTGATGTATCTGAGTGCAATATTGGCACAGAGGAGGATCCAAAGTTTGTCAAGTTGTCAAGTAGCCTGTCAAGGGAGAAGAGAGCTGAGTATGCTGAGCGATTAAAGGAATTTGCTGATGTGTTTGCATGGACCTATGAAGACCTCAAAACATATGACACCAATGTCATTGAGCACAAGATCCCACTGAAGGAGGAAGCTAAACCTTTTAGACATAAATTAAGACAAATAAATCCTATGTTACTTCCTATTATGGAAAGGGAAGTAAAGAAGTTGTTGGACACCCAAATCATTGTCTCTTTGATATATTGTGAATGGGTGGCCAACTTGGTTCTAGTAAGGAAAAAAAATGGAGAAATTAGATTGTGTGTCAATTTCAGAAACCTGAACAGGAGCTCAAATAAGGATAATTACCCGCTGCCAAAGATGGAACATATATTAAAGAGGGTAATAGGTGCATTCAAGACTTCCATGATTGATGGATTTTCTGGCTACAATCAAATCTCTGTTCTACCTAAATATAGAGAGAAGACAACCTTCACCACCCCTTGGGGCACATTTATGTATGCCAAAATTCTCTTTGGACTAATGAACGTAGGAGAAACCTTTCAACGAGCCATGGACATCACCTTCATTGAAGAAAATGATAAATTTGTGGTCATCTATCTGGATGATAGAACGGTCTTCTCCAAATCTGATAAAGAACATTGTAAACATCTGAAAAAGGTCTTCTTGAAATGCAGACGATTTGGTCTCTCCCTAAATCCCAAGAAGTCTTTATTTTCCATGCAGGAAGGAAAATTGTTGGGACACATTGTATCAGCTAAGGGGGTCAAGATTGATTCAAGCAGAGTAGAATCTATTCAAGCCTTATCACTTCCCAAATCCAAGAAGGAAGTTGAATCCTTCCTGGGCAAAATCAACTTTCTGAGAAGGTTTGTTTCAAATTTTGTTGAATTGGTGAAGCATATCACAACCATGCTCAGGAAGGGGAACAAAGTAAAATGGACTGCTAAATTCAGAGAATCCTTCGACCAAATCAAGAAGGCACTGACTGAAGCACCTGTGCTTACCAGTCCTGATTATTCCAAGGATTTTCTGATTTTTCCCTTTGCTTCATTTGATACGGTGGCAGTTGTTTTACTACAAAAGAATGATGTAGGGCTGAAGCAACCTATTTCTTTTTTTAGCAGAGCACTTAGAGACGCAGAATTCATATATGACATCATGGATAAGCATGCCTATGCCTTGGTGAAATCCCTCAAGGCTTTCAGAGTCTATGTCCTACATTCAAAGATCATTGCTTATGTTCAATTGCTGTGAAGGACATCCTCATCCAGCCTGACATAGACGGGACGAGGAGTAAGTGGATTGCCAGAATCCTTGAATTTGACCTGGAAATAAAACCCACCAAGCTAGTTAAGGGCCAAGGTTTAGCCAAGCTATTGGATGAATCTAATTGTAGAGCTTTGGAGGTTAATTTAATCAATGCTCACTCAGAAAATTAGCAGGCTAAAGTGTCTGATAAGAGCACTCAAGACAACCCCCCATTGGCAGAATGCACCTGATACAAAGACATTATATTTTTTCTGCAGGAATTGTGACGTCTAGATGGTATGGGAAAAAACAAGGCAAGAGCTCTTAAGCTCAAAGAAATTAAATATTGCCTTTTTGAGCAGGATTTGTAATGGAAAGACCCTTTGGGGATGCCTCTAAGATGTTTAGACCCACTAGAGGACCAAAATATTATGTTTGATTTTCATGATAGCCTATGTGGGGGAAATCACTTCTGGAGAACCACGACCTACAAAATTATTAAGGCTGGGTATTTTTGGCCTACTCTGTTAACTGATGTCTGTGCAAAAATTAGGGCTTGTATTAAATGTCAAAAATTTGCTGGGAAGAAACAGCTCAAGTATCTTCCTTTAAAGCCTGTAGTACCTTCAGGACCCTTGCAACAGTGGAGCCTAGAATTTATTGGGGAGATTCATCCTCCTTCAAGTGGTCAGCACAGGTGGATCTTAACTGCAATAGATTATTTCACCAAGTGGATTGAAGCTATCCCCATAAAGAGTGCCTCTCATAGAGTAATCATCAGTTTTCTTGAAGATATTATGGCAAGATTTGGTTGTCTGAAAAGGATCATCACTGATAATGCTACATCCTTCAAGGCTGAGCCATTAATCTAGTTTTGTGAGAAGTTTGGAATTTCATTGATTCACTCAACTCCTTACTACCCCCAAGGGAATGGATTGGCATAATCCTCTGACAAGGGCCTTATAAATATTATCAAAAGATTGCTAGAGGAAAACAAGAAAGCATGGGATTCAAAGCTCAAATTTGCTCCGTGGGATGATAAAGTGACAACAAAGAGGTCCTGGGCATCTCTCCTTTCCAATTAGTATATGGGACTGAAGCAATTTTCCCTTCTCAGCTTTCCCTGCTTGTGGAAATTGTTTTCCAAGACTACCACAGAGAACCTAATGATATGATCAGAATAATTCATTAGCTGGTAGAAATCCAGCAGACTAGAGAGCAGGTGATGGACAGAGCACATGACCATCAGTAGAAAATCAAGCAAGCCTTTGACAGGAAAAGAAGTAAGGAGGATTTCCAGCTGGGGGATCTAGTGCTCAAATGGGATGCGCCCAGACAGGACAAGGGAAAGCATGGTAAATTTGAAGCCCTTTGGATTGGACCCTTCAAAATTTCTGAGACACTTTCAAATAATACTTACAGGTTGCAGAATTTGGAGGGTAATGAATTTTTTAATGGCCCAGTAAATGGGCACTTCCTGAAAAAGTTTTTTGTTTAAAGCCACACTCGGTGTCCCACCATTGTAAATATCATTCTTGTTTTATGTTTATTTTGTTTTTAATAGGAGACTCCATATCCCAAAGCTAAGGCACTGGAACTACTTGTTCTTGGCAGCTTGTAGAGAGAATGCCATCCCCTGTGGAGCCAAATGTTATCACATAAACTTGTCAAAGCCTTAGGGGTTTGTGTTTTCTACCTAAGTCTGTATTTTGCCCGTCTCTCTTCCTTTTGCAGACCCGATCGTAAGGTTTTTTCTTTCGGCTTATAGTTTTCTTCTTTTCCTACCCGAGAGGTGTCATCCCTAAGCCTTTTTTGTTTTCCCTAAAGTTGAGTGCTTCTCCCTTTACCTCTGTCATTGATCCTCTGCTTTCCTGAGCCTTCAACCAGTCATCCAAGAAATTGTTCACAGGATGCAGTCGTGAGAACTAAGTGCAACACTTGAAGCAGTATGAGATAAAAGCAAATCAAGCGAGCGAGCAGGATCAACTTTCGGCGGCGGAGATCCATCTGGCAGAGCGGATCGATGACCATCGAGTAATCAAGAGAATACAATTGCACCAAGTTGAGCATCAAGGAGAGGTCCGAAGTCACGAAATGATCGGAGCCATTCTTTTCGAAAGGACACGTGGTGCATGATTAACATAAATCACAATTTCGCGAGTTAGAGCAGTCAAAGAGCAGAGTCTTTGGAACTCGCAAAATGTGAAATCGCAAAAATATCGCAGTCGTTGATCAAAGGAGATATCTGGACCGTTGGATCAACTTTTCGTGATTTCGCGAGTTAGGAAAGTAGGAGGGTAGACTCTTGAAGACTCGCGACACACAAAGTCCCGAAATGATCTTGACCGTCCATTCCCAAAAGGCACGTGGCGTAGGATCAACATAGTGAGAGTCATTTGGGGGGCACTAAAGTAAGAAGTGTCGATGGACTAAGATCCCAAAATGCCGATGTTCATAAGGGCCATCCGATGCAAAGGGATACGTGTTGCTCGATCCAAGAAATCGTGATTTTGCGACTCAGGGATTTCAACAGGGATGGCAATGCAAACTCATGAAACGTAAAATCCCGAAGCACCTGAGAATTAGGCACACGGTTGCAGCCCAGAGTCAGATGAAAAGGAGCTATGCAAAGGATCAAAATGATCAATTTGGTCATAGATGAAGATCTGCGTGACCTCGAGGTGCCAGAATTGACTCGAAGGAGTCATAAGCTCACTTGAGACATTCATGGGTGTTAGGCCTCACCTCGATCTCGAGGTAGTTAGTTAATGGAAATAGGGGAGGTAGTTGAAGCCTTTTTTCACCCCGTAAATGGAAAGCATGGAAGCGTCGACCGTGGAGCCAGGCTGTCAACCCAAGGTCTCCCTGTTAATGAATTTTCCTGCAAAACCCATATTGATCTGAGATCACGTATGACAGAAGATTGCAAGTGAAAACTGGTAGAAGAAGGTGCATCGCGAAGCTTTGAATGAAGTATCCAGGTCACACCCTTGGTGTTGACAGGTTTCTTTGAGTATAGATACTCAGTTTTGATATTTTGTTAGGGTCGATGGTAGAGCTAAGCTTCTATATTGTAAAGTTTTAGTGAAGTCTCTGGTTCTCTGGTTATGTATTGTGATCTGAGATTTCTGGATTAATCAAAGTCAGCTTTCTTTCTCCATCTTATTTGCCTTTGATACTGAGAGAGTTCATGTATGAATGATTCTCATGAATTGTTGTGATTGTGTTATGATGGATGTTGATTGTAATACCGTCATGATTTCTTTCAGTTTTGTTGAAATTGGAACCCAATAAAGATCTTGTGTTTTCATTTTTTCTTCCTTAGGCTGCTAAAGACCTGATGTTCATGACATGTCTCTACATTTTCTTACCAAAGTCTTCCTCCTACTCACCCTAGCTCCAACTTACTGACTAAAGTTGATTCTAGGCCTCATTGCTTACACATACTAGTCCAGTTTCCTGAGTTAAAATGATATTATCGCGAGTCTGCGCCCATTTGACCCCTTTAAAAAATCAACACGTGACATAAAATTCTAATGGGTACTAGGCTTACCTTCGAAGCAATTTGGAGGTGACTTCTAGTGCTAACTGGAAGAATATGCAAATGGCTACTGCTATTCCAGGAATATGACTTTGAGATCGTGGTCAATCTAGGAAGAATGAACAAGGGACCCGATCACTTGTCCATATTAGAACATGGAGAGGAACCTACTAGTCTGAAGGACACACTACCAGATGCACAGTTGCTGGCCATCAGGAAAGTCAATGATAACTTCACCGAGATAGTTTAGTTCCTGTCCACAGGAATCACACCTCATGAATACACAATCATACAGAAGAAACAAATGGTAGTTCATGCTGCAGATTTTTCACTTATAGTTGGACAACTATACAAGATGGGACTCGATGAGATCTTGAGGAGATGAGTTATGGAGGCAGAAAGACCACTGATTCTGGAAGAAGCACATGAAGGCATCGTAGGAGGATACTATGCAGGGAAATAAACAACGTATATGGTTCTTAGAGCTGGCCTCTGGTGGACCACTTTACACAAAGATGCAAAGGATTACTACAGAGCCTGCAATGTATGCCAAAGAGTTGGGAAACCTTCCAGAAGAGATGAGATGTTGTTAGCACCGCAACTAACTTTACAAGAATATGAGAAATGGCCATTGATTTCGTGGGACCTATTAACCCACCAGGAAAGTGCATAGGACCGAGATACATCATAAATGCAACCGAGTATTTGACCAGATGAGCAAAAGCAAGAGCAGTTAAGGACTGTACTGCAACTACAGCTGCGTAGTTCATATTTGAAGATATCATAACCAGATTCGGATGCTCGAAGATCCTTATGAGCGATCAAGGTACACATTTTATTAATAAGACCATCGAAGCTCCGACTGAGGAATTTGCAGTCCACCATCAAAAGATCACTCCATACCATCCACAAGCGAATGGCACAGTCGAAGCTTTCAATAAGATCTTGGAGACAACATTGACGAAGATTTGCAGTGTAAACATGGATGATTGGGATTTGAGAGTACTAACAATATTATGGGCTTATAGAACCACTTGCAAGAAGATGACAATGCAGACTCCCTTTAAGTTGTTTTATGGTCTGGAAGCAGTGGTACCTATGGAATACTTGGTTCCTAGCTTAAGAATTGTAGCATTTACACGTATGGACGACACACGCGCTGTACAAGACATGCTTGCGCAGTTGCTAGAACTGGAAGAGGACAAGTTTATTGTAGGATTTCATCAGCGGATACAGAAAGAAAGAGAAAAGACTTATCATGAGAGACACATCAGGAGAAAAGCATTTAAGCAAGGAGATCTGGTATTGGTATATGACAATAAGTTCATGAAGCATCCATGAAATTTCAAGACACATTGGGTGGGGCCATATGAGGTTGCCTATGTCACAGAAGGAGGAGCTGAACAATTGAAGACCCTGCATGGAGAGTGGAAGGAAGGTTTGGTAAATGGGAGCCGATTGAAATTGTACTATGACAACCAGCTACCTCACAGCTCTAAGTAAAAAGCATAAGAAGGAGGGTGTAGGTATCAGGTGCAATTGAAACTGGGTACCAGACATAGAAAATACAGTCTGCACATGACAGGGAGGGAAAGAGCATAAAGCACAGGCTACTCCACATAGTCTGAAGTTGAAGTAAAACATAAGGTCCAGTCTTGCAGTGACTCGGGACGAGTCATAGGTGAGTGTTAGGGGCCTGTTGGGCCTTGGTTATGGATTAAGGAAGAAATCAAAGAAAAAGGAAGAGAAAAGACAAAGTACGAACTGCGCGGAAAGCACATTGACTGAGAATGGGTCGAAGTGATCAAAGAAGCGGAAAAGAAGGAGCGAAGTAAGGGAAAATGAGCCGTTAAATGAGAAGATCGAGGAAGACAAATCAACAAGGAAGAGGGATCATGGACAACTCAGCAAGCGGAAAAAGCCACTAACGGATGCTTTGGAGCACCTCGTAGGAAAGAAAGAAAGACAGGTTGCCAAAGCCCTGAAATTACAGGTCAAGTGGACCTATGGTTTTAGACACCTAGGGTTTTGGATCTAGGGTTTTGACACCTAGACGTTGTCACGAAATATATAAATAAAGGTCTAGGAGAATCGAGAGGGTTGGTCAATAATTGGTTTGTCATTGTGGGTTAAGAGAGAGATTATTATTGATTGTGTGAAAGAAGTATTATGTGTAAGCGTGTTCTTCGATTGTAAGATCTTCAGCTGGGTGTGAATATCAACCTTGCAGCTGGGCGCGCAAGGAGGGGAGAGAAGAAGAGAAAGAGGAAGAGATCTGCAAGCTAAGTGCATAGATAGAACTGTATGTTTTCACATAATATATCAAGAAACATAGTTATGTGGATGTAGCCCTAGGGAGAGGGTGAACCACATATATCTTGTTGTTATGTGTGATTGATGCTGTGTTATTTTCCTTCTGTTACTTTGTTGATGAATTGTTGCGATAGATATGAGATATAACTTGTGAAGTAGGTTTAAGATTGGTAGAGAATAACTAGATCTCTATGTGTTGTTCTTTTGGATTCAGTTGCATTTCCTCTGGTTGTAGACACATGTGTCTAGCAACCCCCTATAGCTACTTCGAGTGAGACTGCATCTTCTCTGCAGTTGTTTCCAAAAGGGCCAACAATTAGGTCTTGTTGGTTTGATGTTAGATTTGAACCCTAGGTCTGCCTCTGTGCCAACAATGCCAAATGGTGTTAGAGCATTATCTACCTTTTGCATAAGCTCAATTTTTTTTTGTGTTCTCATCTCCACTTTTCAACCAAATGGCTCTGCTTTTTAATATCCACGTTTCTTCCTTTTCCTTAATTAGTCTGTTCCTCCTTTCTTCCAATTTGAGTAGATTTATTTTAGCTTCTAATGTAGAAAAACCTCCAGCTTATTCCTCTGACAAGAGCTTTAGTTGTAATTCTAGTTAATTTAGTTCCAAGTCCTTCGTAAGAACTTTCTGATAGGCCCAACTCTTAGTTTTTTCTTTGAGTCTTTGAAGGTTTTTGAGAAAGTGTAACCCAGTTCAGGAGTTTCTTTCTGGGTTAAAGGGTGTCCAATTTTCCCAAACCAGTTTTAAGAAAGTGTCATCATTAAGCCATGTTCTATTGAATTTGAATGGGCTGGTTAGCTTATTCATCCCTTTTATTATTTCGAGAAAGATTGGATAATGCTTTGAGATTCCTCCATAACCGACCCACTACTTCATCTGTAGTAGTTTTTCTAGTAGAGAATCCTTTATCAAAAAACGGTCCAATATTTTGGCTACACTAGCTTCTCCCACTCTCTTATTTCTCCAGGTTGGCTTGAGTTTGACAGGCTCAATATCCAGAAAGTTGCACTCTGCCATCTTTTGTGTGAAGAAACTAATCAAAGGGTCCGTTCTCGCATGAGTACCCCAAACTTTTGAAAATCCCAAAGAAAAGTTTAAATCCCCTCCCAGGATTACAAGTTTTTATTTTAAGAAATATTTGGAGAAGACTTTGTCCCAATAGGGACCTCTGTTATGACATGGTCCATAGATGTTAACAATGTTGAGAGCTTCTTCTAAATCCGTCGAGATGACTGTTATACCCAGTCCAGAATCAAAACCCTAGGATTTGATGACTTTTATAGAGCGTGATTTCCATCCCATAGCCAATCCTCCTGACCTTCCAATAGATTTCAGAGTAATGAAGTTCCAGTCTGGGAGTAAAGAGGAGAGTCTAGAAGTTACTTCATCTCCTCCCCCCAAAGTTTCCTGTACGAGAAGGATATCAGGGTGTTATGAGAGAATCAACCTTTTAAGGGTTGGTCTTTTGAGGGGGGCAACCAATCTGTTGTAGTTGAAAGAACAACATTTCATCAAGGCCCCTTTCCCAGGGCTCACCTTGCTCTAAGCGCCCTTTCTATAGAGAATTATTTCCATGCCAGAAGGTCGATCTTGGGTTTATTCTATGCCTTCGAGATGACATATTTTCTCCCTCTTCCAATTTTATTTGATGGGAGCTGTTCCATGGCTAAGTCCCCTGAAGCATATTTTCTCAGAGATCTTAGGAAGTAATGCCCGATGGAAGTGGCTGAAGAGGATGAAGAAGAGTCCTCTTCGAAAGGTGTAGAAAGTGGAACCAAGGGAGGAACATATGAGGAGGAGATCAGAGTGGTCGGAGGGCAAGAAAGGAGCAGGGGAGACAACGACGGAAGGGGGGAAACTGTAGAGAGGGAAGGGAAGGGGGCGCGGGGGGGGGGAGGGGAGGGGTTCTTAACCACTCTAAACCATATAAAGATAGATTTTTGATTAAAATAGTAATGGAGGGAGCAGGGTTAGATGAGATACACGTAGTAGAAAGAGAGGACGTTCCCGTCACGGCTGGGCTTCGAGAATCAGGTCGTAAAGGTGCAAGCTCTGAGCGGGGGACGACTCGCTCCAAAGACAGGTCCTTCGAATTAAAATCCGTTTGACAACCTTGGTCCTTCTGAGAGTCAATGGAGGAAGGCAAATTAGAAAACATGTTTTGTGAACTTACTTTACCCCCATTGTTGGCTATTCCTTTGGTTCTTAATGGAAGCTTACAACTCTTAATCAAATGGCCATATTGGTGACACCTTCTGCAACTGGAAGAGATATTTTTGTAATCCAATTTCTGAATATAGTTATATCCTCCCCAGCTGAGATCAAACTCTTCGCCAAGACCTTCCCTGATGTTTAAATTGACCAGAATTCTTGCTACCTTGCTTTGTTTTTATTTTTTGAAGGTCATGTTTGTGTCCAAAAAGTCTCCTAAGAAGTTTCCAATCTTTTTGAAATGCTCAAAGGTCTAGAGATGGAAAGGAAGTGCTGGTAGTCTTACCCCAACTAGAATTTTATCAAGCTATTCTGTACTTGCATCAAAGAGCGGGCTCTAGGGTTTGAGTAGAAGAGGAGAGTTGTTAATGCTCCAGGGTTTGCCCAACGCCCACTTGGAATGCTTAGAATTTTGGAAGGTGAAAGTGTCCCAATTCCTGTTTAACTCCACAAGCTCCGAAAGATATCCAAGGTCATCCTTCCAATCCTTTTGCATTTAGTCACAAATAGTTCTGAACACAAATATTCTGCCACTGACACGACCTACTAGCGTTTTATTTTCCATGTGGGTTACCTGGCTGATCTCGATGTCTTCTTCGAGCGCCAGGTTCCCAATCCTTCCTTTTGATTTTAGGTTTTTCCTTTTAAGCCTGGATCCTTCTGCCCTTGATTGTGTGCCACCATGAACCATCCTATCGTCTGGGTAAGAGTGAGGCTCCCTTGAACGTTTTTTGGAGAAGGGTATCCAGTCACAAACTCTATGATCATCATCTTCTAACAGGGCTGAGATGAAACCCTTGTTGGAGGGGAAGGATGTAGTAACTCCTTGGCCCTTTTTTGTGAAAATTGGAGAACCCATGTCATTTATGGGGAGAAGAGTATCATGAGGAGACGCAGAAGGAGAGTGTATTAGTCCCCCTTTGGCTTGGCTGAACCAATCTAAATCTGCGGCCCGGTGTGGATTGAGAGGGGGTAAAGAGCCAAACAAAGTGTTGTTTAGCCCCGAAAACCACGGTTCAGTGAAATATCCAAAAAGAAATTTGTCAAGCATAGGGGACTGGGAAGGGGGTTCTTGATCAATCGAAGGAGGAAAATGAAGAAGTAGAGAACAATCCCCCACACCCACCAACTGTACAAGAAGACCTCCACCTCTCAGCTCCTCAGGTGCCACAACATCCAATGGGGCTAGCTTCCTGTTGGCGCCAGAAGCCAACATGTATTGTAGGAGGGATGCATCCATGGTAAGTGCGTCAGAGAGGAAAACGCTGGGAAAAGGCTACAGGGAAATGAAATGGGGAAAATTTAGTCGGGGAACTGAAAATAAAGGGGAAAAAACCTAATTGTAGGCTGGAGGAAAGTGTTCTTTCATAAACTGCAATCCGATGCAGTGAAAATGCTCCATAACTACAGACCGCTCCCCAGGATAAAATCACTAACTCTAACTCATATTCATCTCTATATCAAATTTTCATGTGAAATGAATTTACCAAAATAAGAAATTTAATTTATTTGAATAGAAGTCCATATGGTATATTTGTGGGTTTACTTAAGTGCATCAGTTCAATAGATCATCCAAATTATTTGATAAAGGGAATTGCATAGAAAAAAAGTGAAGTTTTATAGTTAAAAAATTGAAATATTTAATTATATGACATCATTGTATTTTTAAATTACAATTTTTTTTTTCTTGGAAAAAAGTGTAAATTTATCATCTGAAGAGAAAATTTACATTTTGTATGCACTAAGTGCATTGATCTACCTCAGAGTTGAGGGATAGATTGACAAAATCTCTGATACAAACTAAGTATATGTGACAGTAGACTATCCCTTCTATTGATAATTACATCAAAGTATGGCTCATACATAAATAAAAGACTGAAGGAAAATTTGTGGGAGTTATAAAATCCCCCTCTATCTTAATAAATAAAAAGTTTACAATGTCTAGTAGTTGTTCTATGGATATCTGTATATATAAGAAAAATAAATAACATAAAATATTATACAATAATTTTCTTTCATATATATCCATGTTCAAAATATGATTTTGTCCTCTTTGAAGTTATTGAGTTGGAAGTTGAGGATCTTCGATGAAAGGTCGATGCAAATACTCTGATAAATCTTCACCCCTTTTTTCTTTGATATGCCATTGTCTGAAAAGGATTTGTAGTCCTGATTTAGAGAGAGAGAGTCAACCTCTATATTTCTTTCCCTGTATACATGTTTCATTTCATGAGAATCGAAAAAAGTCAGATATCTGAAAATTTTCTCCAAAATAGGCTGCAATAGAATATTATTACATTGCTGAGATTTTTTGCACCAGTTGACAACATTCAGGGAATCACCAATATCTGGATAGATCTGATTTCCTTTTCCCCCGCAAAAAGAAGAAAAGCTTAAAATCCATTAGTTCAACGAAATTGTTTGTCTTCCGCCCCTAGACCCATTTTTATATGGAAAGAATGATGTGAATTGAGGAATAGGACAACACCCCCACCACAGATTTGGTTGTCATTTTGAGATGCACCATTGAAAAAAGCCCATGGACTTGATTGGTCAATCTGTGCAACACACACAATTTGAATCGCAGGACAAGCTTTTTCCTAAGGGAAATGGGAGAGTCTAGAAAGATCTTGACCTACAATAATTTCAGGTAGAGAAGGCCGATCTTTAAAGATGGCCGCATTTCAGGCAAGCCATGCGCCCCAACTAATCACAATTTTTTTTTAATATGAATTTGTTGTTTTTATTCATTTTAAGACTAAATATATTACTGTTTTCTAATTTTTTTTTCCTTGGAAAAAAAGCGTAATTTAATTCCTTCGTAGAGAACTAAATTACATTCTGCAGGTGCATTTGACACGACTCATCCTTTGATAAGGATGGAAAACCACGAAGGGGAAAGTACCAGGCTAAATTTAGGCTAAAAATGATTTCAATCCCAAGAGGTAGAGAAGCTCTCATAAAGTGGTCCCAGTAATATGAAGTCTGCAAAGAGGATAGCCACCAAAACCAACCAAGAAAATGATAGGAGCATAACATAAGAGAACCTGGATGGACCACACCAGAGCGACAAAGAAACCCCCACAAAATGCAGATCCAGAAGGACAACAAGAGAACTCAGAAGAGGAAGCCAAAAGCCTCGCTCCCTACATAGACCTCAAAGTGCTGACCTAACTTCAAAATAAACATTGCACACCCGAAAAAGAAGGACCTCAAAGCTCTGATTCACAACCTCAAACAATAACCCTAACTTTCACTCCAAAAAACAGACCCAGGGGGACACAAGAATCCCCAGCCACCAAGATCACCGAGAAAAACCTGACATTGCATCAAGCCCTGAACATACCAACTGGGATGGGTTGGTGAGTTTCAACCCCATAGAAAACTTCCGAGAAACTCCCGCACACACTAAAGGCTGAAGAAAAAAGGACCAACCACCCACAAATAACAGATCATGTGGCAAAAAACACAGATCTGAGATTTACCTTCAAAGAGAAAAAAGTACCAGACAGTGCTCCCGTAGGTGCACCACAGGCTTGGCATCAAACCTCAGAAAAACATTCGCACCAGAGACCATCCACTAAGCAGATCCACATTGAATTCTGCTAGTAAAAGACAACGACGTCTAGAGACCGACACCCCGTAGAGAAAGGGCCGAATCTGGTTCATATGGAAGTGACAACTATGCATAGGAAAATCAAACTAGATCTGCACAGGGGAGCGCTTCCTCAAAGCAATCGTAATAGTTCATATCCACTCCACAGGGGAGTGCGAACACCACCAGAGAGGAGACATTATGTCCAAACAAGCCCGCTAGGGGGGAATGTGACATCTGGAGGAGGAGGAACCTGCGGCTAGGGAAACCCTAGCCGCGACCCCCAATAATTTCCCCTCAACAGCTTCAACCAACTCATATTATTGTTTTCTATTTATATATTTACTTATTTTATTCTTTGAATTGATTAAATAGGTGTAAATCCCAAAAAATGTCTCATATTGGTTTCCCTAAGAAGGATGACAAACAATTATCAATTGTTGATGCATTTGGTATCTCGTAATGCTCTAAACATATTTACTGACTTAACAAGAACTATGACCTCAAAACGAGAACTCTAGCCCTTAAAACCCATATTTTTGCATAAAAAACATGAAAATCAACTCCCAAATCAAAACGTGGTGCTACCGGTAGCACCATTTTTTTAAATGGTGTCAAAATTACAATATTTTTCAAACATGGCCTTCGAAACTCAAACAGTAACTCAGAAAAACCTTAAAATCAACACCTAAATCAAAAGTGATGCTACGTAAAACAAAATGTTTTTTTAAATCATAGCTATTTACGACCTAATTGAAATTGTGACATTGACAACAAAACCCTATGAAAATAAACAACCCAAAATTGGACCCCAAATGGTCACTTGAAAATTTGTTTACAATTTTTTTTTTTAATTTACATTAAAAAATAAATAAATGGAAAGAACAAAATCTTTGCAAATAATTTTTTTTTTTAAATGACGAAAAAAACACATTTAAAAAAATATATTCAAAATTCAATTTAAAAAAAAAGAAGATTAAAAAACAAGGTGAAAAAGAAAAATAACTAAAAAGAAACAAAAAAAATTTAAAATTTTCTTTCAAAAACAATAATTTAAAAAAAATTGTACATTTTTTTTACAAAAGAATCATTAAAAAACCTTTAAAAAGTAAATTAAAAAAAACAAAACAAAAAATACTTGAAAAAAGAAAAAAAATAACAAAATTCAACAACAACAAAAAAAAATCTAAAATAAAAAATATTAAAAAATCTTAAACTCTAAAGTTAAAATAAAAGACAAAAAAAAATAAAATATATATTTTAAAAATAATATTTAAATGAAAACAAAACAATTTTAACAAAATCAATAATGAAAGAATAAAAAGAAAATTTTAAAACCAATTTTAAAATAAAGTTCTAAGCATATTTAAAAAAATTAGAAAACCAAATTTAAAAAAAAAAAATTAAAAACAATTTTACAATACAAAAACTATCAATTTTTTTTTGTTTGCTAGTTTGTCCGTGACTTGCAGGACTAGCCCGTGGTTTATAAAATGCAACTTAGGGGCATCTAAGCCATCAAAATCACATGGGGATCACACCTGGTCTGAGCCACAACAACCTTTAACATGGTTGGATTTTTGTCCCCGTAGATTTTGAACTGGTGACTTAACATCACATGATTCCTTAACAACACACTCCGTCACTGACTGTCCTACACCTCGGGGATTAAAAAACTGTGAATTTTAATTGAAACTAAATAAGTAAAAAGATAGAAAATCTCAAATATAAACAAATTTAATAACATTTAAAACAAAAAATAAAATAAAATAAAATAAAAAAATACAATTTTGCAATTGAAATAACATAAAAATTGAATTAAAATTAAAACCAAAAATAAAATTACAAACCTACATATTATTGGGGTGCCGTGGGGGGCGATGACCGACATCGCCCCAACCTCCATATGCTAAGACTTAGTCCCATGAGTCCAAGGCTTAGCCCCTGGGGGCTAGGGTGATGCCCGACATCACCCCCCATGACACCTATGACACCCAACCAACCCATGCATGGGCTTGTTGGGCGTCATGGGTGTCGTGGGGGGTGATGTCAGATATCACCCCAGCCCCCAGGGGATAATCCCTGGTCCCACGAGGCCAGGTCTAAACCACTAGGCCAAGGCTTAGCCTTTGGGGGCTGGGGTGATGCTCGACATCACCCCAGCCCCCACGGACTAAGCGTTGGCCTCGTGGGACCAGGGCTTAGCCCCTAGAGGATGGGGTGATACCCGAAATCACCCCCCATGGTCTCCCATCACTCGTGTAT
>JASDQU010108144.1:11638-92108 GCA_032191745.1 Picea mariana | reverse complement strand
AATTTGTTTTATTATTATTATTTTTTTTAATTTCAATTATTTAATTTTTCTTAGTTTTTATTAGATTTTAATTTTTTAAAAAAATGAATTATATTTTTTTGTTAAATATTAAAAAATAGTGTTATTTAACTACAATTTTTTTTTCTATGTATTGAAGTAAAGGTAAACAATGTGTTAAAAATGGTGTTTTCCACTATATTTTAAAAGTATGGAACACTAAATTAATTAAGGAGACACAATTATATGAAAAATCACCACTTCAAAAATGTAAATGGTAAAAAATATTTTTGATATTGAAAGAAGCATGGAAAAATGACTAAAAACATTGTTGAATAAAAAAAAAAAATAGAAAAAGTTGAAAATAGATGAAAAATAAACATTTAAAAAAAATGTGGAAACATTGTGAATCGAAAAACTTAAAATATCGAAAAATCACCTAAAAAGGGAGAGGGGGTGCTACTGGTAACACCATTTTTAAAAACGGGGTTAAAAATTGGACCCCCCCAAAAATCAGAACTCTGTAGAGTTCTCATTAAGTTGGTAACTATGTTTCTAATCAACAATGTCATTTCCGAAATGAAGTTGATGTTAATCCACGTCAGGACAATGAATTTGATAGTGTAGAGTTTGTTGCTTTAGAACAATCATAAAAGAAATGCAAAACACCATTCAAATCTAAATGGAAGACAAGATTTTCATGGGCTTATGTTGTAAACAATTGTAATGGCAATGAAAGAACAAAATGTTCTTAGTGTGTGAAATTTAAGAGAGACATTATATTTGCTAAAGAGGGAAGTACCACTCTTCAAGTTAGTGTTCTAAATGGCCATGCAAAATCAGAAGCTCATAAACTTTATTTGCAACTTTGGAGGGAGAAACCAAATAAAGTAATCTCCCAATTACCAAACATGTATAACTAACGGTAGATGTTGAGAAGGAGAGAATTATGTCAATGATTGAAAACATATATTTTGTTGTTATACATGATTTATCTTTAGAAATGTATAAGTCAATTTGTGACTTGAATAGGTATAAATGCACTCCACGCATACCTCTAACAAATGAATACTCTGCATACACAAATAAAACATCTGGAAAAGTATTTCTCCAAGATGCTAAGGAGGTATATAGGGAAAAGTTAAAAGATGGGATTTTTCATAGCTCATTTTATTCAATTTTGATTGATAAAAACATTGATTGAACTATTGAGCAACATTTGATTATTTATATTACATATTTGACAAATGAAGAATTGGTCAATGTGCAAAAACATCCATATGTTTGCTTAAAATAAAGGATGGAACAACTTAGTCTATGTATGATTCAATGAGAACTCTTTTAGCATATGGATCTATTTTTGATGTAGTTGGATTTGGCTTTGATGGGGCATCTACCTTGAGGGGTATTTGCGAAATTTTATCTACTAAGATTTGTCATGGTGCTCCTCATTTATTAAATATCCATTGCATAGCTCATAGAGAAGCATTAACAACAAACGATGTTTCATCTCATTTTCTAGAATTGCAATATATTGATAAATTTGCAAACAAAGTGTATTCATGGCCTAGGAAATATGCTAAAAGACATGGATAATTGAAAGAGATAATGTAATCATTTCAAATCACTAACTTAGAGGTGTTACAAATTCTTCATGTTAGGTTTCTCTCTAGAGGCAAGGTCTTGGAAAGACTCATTAAACTCATGTATGTTTTGTTAAAAGACTAAGAGTTATGGGAGAAAAAAAATGTATGAGTTGGAAACAATATTTCAAGTACAATTTTGCATCCATTTACTTGTGAATGTGTTTGTGGAGTTAAATAAGTTGAATCATAAGTTACAAGAGGATCATTGTTGGCCCTCGACTAGGTTTTGGGAAAACTTCGGTCAACTTTGACCCACTTTTGGACTTCGACATGTTGGTCCAAGAAGGAGTGCCCAGGCAGAGCTGAGATCGTGGATCTCACCGATTTTGAGGGTTATGTGGGCCCAGAAAAGGGTCCTCTAGGGTTTTTGTAACGGGTTTATGGGATGTCGGCCCATGGGGTTTTCCCATGTTTAGGCCTTATTTTAAGGGTTTGTAGAATATAAATAAAGAAGACTGTATTGTAAAAGTAGCTAGCTAGCGAAGTGAATGTAGTTATGTGTGAACAAAGTGCTTTGTGAAAAGGCATGTATCTGTGGGACTATGATTTTGTAGAAGGTGAAAATATCGTGATTTGGGTATGTGCATTTGACCTAGTTTTGGAAGGAGGATCTAGTGCTCAGTGTGCAGATCTTTTGTCTGGTGTGAAGCTTGACTCTGTGGCTTAGTGCACAGGAGCGAATGAATGTAAGATTTGGCAAATAATAAAGAGGCGAAGCAGTTGGTGGACATAGCCCCACACTGGGGTTAACCATGTATATCTGGTGTCTCATGACTGGCTTTGTGCACTATTATCTCTGTTATGTTTTGCTTGGTTCTTAGATTAGATGTGTAATGAATACGTATGTGTTTCTTAAATGCATTTATTATGTTAGAATGCTATATCTGATCTGGAGTGCTAAGTGTAAGTGTTTAAGGTGCATAATATTTTGTTATTACTACACTAGATCTATCTTAGATTGTGTTCTGTGATGTTCACAAGGTGAATAAAATAATGCATGTCACTTCCTAGCGTTAACAAAACCTTCTGTGAAGTGTTAGTATCACAGATCTATGTCCCATCTTGGTTACAGACACTTGCGTCCTGTAACCCCCCCTGCTTCTACCTCGGGTGAGACTTCGCCTGCTTTGCAGGTGTTTCCGAAAGGGCTGGTTGTCGGGGTTTTGTTGGTGCATTGTTAAGCGTTGAACCCTAGGTTTTCCCCTGTGCCAAAAAATGGTTCCGTTGCTGGGACCTGAAACTGTGATTGCTGAGAACTAAAGTAAAGAAAAAGAGAAGTTCTGTGCATAGATCTGTTGTTGAAGTGCACAATACGCTAATTGAATTGTGAAGCTTTGTGCCTAGGGAGTAAACTGATATGAAGAAAAGAGGTAAGATTCTAAAGAAGAAATATTTGTGCTTTGGTAAGAGAAAGATAAGTGAAATTTTTTGTTTCGAAAGCATGAATTTAAGTCTATTTAATAGATTATGTCCTAGTCTGAAGGCTAGAGCACAATTGAAAGAAAGAGTTGATTTGAGTAAATTTAATGGAAATGAAGAAAAATATGTTATTCCTATGCATAGAAATAATATTTGGACTAATAAGTGGATGTAGGAACCTAGAAAGAATTTTTGCAAATTGCAGGTCCAACACTATGATCCTAAGGGAAGTGCGTAGTACAGAAAAGGTTGGGGAACATTTAAAAGAAAAAGAGGATTGACATTGTGTTATAATTGCAGAAGGCCAAGACATCTTGCTAAGGAATGTCCTGAGGTAGGACCTATTTGTCTTTGTTGTAAGGTTATTGGTCATGAAGTTGAGGATTGTCCAAGGATTATTGCTAAAGTTAAAGGGATGAACATGAGACAAGAAAACTATAAATAAAGTCAAGAGACTAAGAGCATGTTAGAAAATCATAAAGAGAAAGAGTCATAAGAAGCTCACACTATGATATTACAGTTGAAATAAATGATGGATACTCACAAAGATGTCAGTTTACCAGAAATCCTGAAAGCAAAACAGTGCATAAGTGCAAGAATAGAAGGCTTCGACATAGACTGTGTCTTGGATGAAGAAACACAAGTGAATACTATGAAAAAAGAAACTTGAGAAATTTTGGGAAAGCCTACCGTGGTACCTTCATTAGGAAGGATAGGCTTGTTTAAGGGAAAAATGATAACCTTATGTGGAAGAGTTACTAGTGTACCTATTATTGTTCATGGAACATCGACTGAAGAAGAATTTGAAGTCATTGAGTTTGTTGGGGACAACGCCCCCCTTCCCACTATTGTTAGGTAAGACTTGGATTGAGAAGGATCAAATCAAAAGGAAAACAGAGGAAGAAGCTACAAAAAATAAAAAGCAAGAATTAAGGGATTTCATAGCTAGGAAAATAGACCGACTAATAGAAGAACGAGAGGATAAGTCAAAGCAACAAAACAACGTAACAACGTAGGAAGAACAAAAAGCAAGAGAATTAGTTGTCAAGGATGAAAGAATGCAAGAAGGCTTGAAGGACCTATCTATCCAAGAAAGAAGTATGTCCACTTAGGAAGTGTTAAGAAAAGGGATATTAACTTCAAAATCCTTGAGGGAACCTCAACAGTGCGAAGCCACTATGCTAGGGGAAGATAGGAATAAAAATGGAAAGAGGATTAAGAAATAGTTAGATAGACTCAGATAATAGGAAAGAAGGCGAGGAAGCTCAATAAAAAGAAATCTAAGTTGGAACAGATATCCAATCTCCAACTTCTCCTTCGCTTTTTCTCCTGAAACAGATTCCATCCGTTAGATCTGAGCACGGAGGATTAGCAACCATTGGATCTGAAGGTAAGTACAAGAGATTTAACCCTTGTGTGCATAGGAGAGTGGACTTGTCAAAGTCCCGAAGTCCTAGAGTGAGCAGGGACCATCTATCATCTAGGGTGACAGGTGGCGAAAGGTCGAAGTTTCAGGTGGAAGCACTTTGGGAGTAACGAGTGTGTAGGAGTTGAAACTCTCGAAGCCCGAAGAGCCGAAGAGCTGAAGAGTCGAAGCGTCGAAGAGATGAAGAGATGAAGAGAATCTAGACCGTCAGATCTAGAAAGGGTACGTGGCGAAAGATCGTCAACTTTGAGAGAAAAAGCGAAGGAGAAGTTGGAGATTTGAGATCGCCGAAGCCCGAACAACCAAAGTAGCTGGGAGCCATTGATTTGGCTTGGAAAAGTGTCACCAGATCGTGAAATTTGGGGGATTGTACTCTTAGGCTTTTGTAAAGTTATGTTTCAGAATGTTCCGAAGCACCGAAGCCTGAAAGGTCTAAGGGTCGTTGATTTGAAGGAAGGAACATGGATGGATGATCTGCGAGGAGATGCATGGAGGATGGAGATTCACTCCATTGGAAAACCATTGGATCAAGGAGGACATATGTTAGAGGATCTGACACTCCAAAAAGATTCACTTCGGAGGTTTGTGGTTGTTGAGATTTGAAATCGCCGAAGATTGAAGTGGGTAGGGGGAAAGAAATGAGACTGTCTGAAAGTCTCAGGAGCTCAGAAGTGGATTCAGGTCAGCAAGGAGTGCTGATAGGTGACGGGTCATGTGGGTTTGAAGACCATATGAATGAATATGATGAGAAGTTAGAAACTTCCACCATAAAAAAAGAAGATCAGAGAATCATTCTGATTATTGGAGGCATCAAGACATTCCTACCAAAAAACCAAGTAGAGGCCATTGCACATGTTGAAAGTGCAGCATAAGAAGAAAGAAAACTAACATAAACTGTCAAAGAGGAAGAAATCGAGCAGACATTGATGTCTACCCCAATAGAAGGAGAAGAGCATTCAGCATAATTGCTCAAAATTTTCAGCCAGGAAGCTGAACAGGAGATGACTGCAGCACTGGAGCATGCAATAGAAGGGGAAGCATACATAATGGATTTTGCTGATCTGTATGAAGAATTGGAAGCCCCAGAGAGAAGGGTAATGGTGCAAAGACAACACATCCAACAAATCGGGTTGGAGACAGATGGAGGAGCATACCAACCTGAGGAGCAGTTGAAATACGTTGGACTTGAACCAATGCAAGAGGAGTTGATAGAAGGCAATATGTTAGAGGGAGAATCTGAGCAACAACTCAGTGATGATACTGAAGAACTGGAGTTTGTAGCAGGATGGAAAAATAATGCCATAGAAAAAGAAGAATACATGGGGGATCAAGATGATCTACCCACTGATAAGGAAGACTTGCAGTCGAGAAGACTGCATAAGAAGAGCCAGCCACTGGAGCAGCTGAATAGGGTGATAGAGGAAATAAGAAAGCTTATGTTGAGGTCAGTTGAAGCAGTCAACAAAGGGAAGCTAAAGAGAGGAGAGTCTACCATAGCAACAGGGAAGAAGGAGAAGAAGAAGCAACAACAACAGCAGCAGTGACATAGCTGGAGAGGATCAAGAGGACAACTCCAAGGGAGAGTTTGGGATCCAGGAGGATTTCAACACTAGAGAAGAGGAGAACATGAGCGGGAGCTCATGATTTTCCTAGTAGTGGAGTATGATGTAGGAGCATCACTCCACCTCAACAAATGCACCAGCAAGCCAACACATAGGCACACAATGGAGAAAGGGAGAAGCATTGACCCTCCCATTTTTAAATTCGAAATCTGATCCCATGGGGATTTGCATTGTAAATATGTAAGAGCCAAGCCATACCTTTGTACAGGTAGTGGATAGGGTCGCCTTAAATGGTTGAATGTAAGTAGGTCTATATCGTAGTCAGGTCTGGATCATCATTTATGTAATGAGCCGTTGGAGTATGGTGTCTTAACTGAGACAGTGATGGCACTAAGGCTGTGAAGAGGATAAGCTCATAGAGCCCTCTTTTGTAAAAGAGAGAGATATTTGTAGAGAGGTCTTAGGAGAAGAAGAACTCAGGATAGGGTTAGGATGGGAGAAAGAACTGAGACTCTGTTGTAGTCCAATCTATGTACACATTTGTAAACAAACATTCGTATGAATACAAAGAAAAACAATTTTCTTGCACACAGTGTGTTTATGAATTATTTGTATTTTGTGAATGTTATCTCTATGTTTATTATGTTGCAGATGCATAATAGGTTCCATATGCAATAGGAATATATATTTCTCTATCTTTATTGAGTTCATAGTATCGTTCTGGGTTCTTTAGGTTGTGCAAGGAGTGCACAACAGAACATTGGAGGTTCTATAGCCATCGCAAGGAGCGAGCATCTAAACTCTAAGGAGTTAGAAAAGAATGTGTCAGGAGGGCACACCAGAGTGATAAGAACTCAAGGGGAACCTCAAGGTTATTGAATACCTTGGAGGAGGAATCTATGCAGAGAAGGCACATAGAGATAGAGTTGATGAACACTCTGTAGAAAACACTGAGCAAAGTGTGGTTTGAGTAGAAGGTTGCTAGGAGAGCACAAAATTTTCCTTTGAAAGGAAACAGAAGGGCCGAGACCCTTAAGAGACTGAGTAAATCGAAAATCTTAGAAGAGATAATTCAAGGAGTGTGTGGGAGACATAATTTTTCTAAGTCCTAAAGCCCATAAGAGGTAATGCTTTCAGAAGAAAAGACGAGACCCAAGATAGTCGGTTTTGTAGGAGAAAGTTCAAAGGATGAAACCTTTGAACACTTACAAAATATTCCAAGTCAGAAAAAGTCAAAATTTCAAGGGGAGGAGCGACAACAACTATCAGATCGGTTGTGGGGAGGACCCTGAACCGTCAGATCAATGTCCAGCGAACAAAGGAAGCACAGAGGAGAGGAACATATCCCATCTGTTGGATCTGAGCATCGAGGATCAACAACCATTGGATCCGAAGGTAAGTGCACTAGATTTAACCTTTATGTGCATAGGAGAGTGGACTGGTCAAAGTCCCAAAGTCCCAAAGTCCCAAAGTGAGAAGGGACCTTCTATCATCTAGGGTGACAGGTGGCGAAAGGTCGAAGTTTCAGGTGGAAGCACTCCGGGAGTAATGATTGCGTAGGAGTTGAAACTCCCGAAGCCTAAAGAGCCAAAGCACCGAAGAGCTGAAGAGTCGAAGAGACGAAGTGCCAAAGATTCGAAGCACTGAAGAGCTAAAGCGTCAAAGAGACGAAGAGCCAAAGCACCGAAGAGCCGAAGAGTCGAAGATAATCTAGATCGTTAGATCCAGAAAGGGTACGTGGCTAAAGATCATCAACTCCGAAATAAAAATCAAAGGAGAATTTGGATATTTGAGATCGTAGAAGCTCGAACAGCCGAAGTAGCTGGGAGCCGTTGATCTCGGTTGGACATGTGTCACCATATCATGAACTTCAGGGGATGGTACTCCGGGGATTTTGTGAAGGGGTGTTTTAGAATGTTTCAAAACATCGAAGCCCAAAAGGTCTAAGGGTCATTGATTTGAAGGAAGGAACGTGGATCGTTGATTTGTGAGGAGACACACGGAGGACAAAGATTCATTCTATTGGACAGCCGTTGGATCAAGGAGCACATATGTTAGAGGATCTGAAACTCCAGAAATATTCACTACGGAGCTTTGTAGTTGTTGAGATTTCAAATCACCGAAGGCCGAAGGCCCGAAGTGGGTGATAACCGTTGATTTGGAAGTGGACGTGTGGCACCAGATTTGGAACTCTAGAGGAAAAGCAGAGGGGGGAAAAGTCTGAAGACCTGGAGAAGATATCAATCGTTGATTGATGAGGGAGCTGAAGGGCCATCAATCTGGTTGAGGAGGCCAAAGTCCCAAAGCAGGAGCATAACCGTCGATTGAAGAGGATGCATGGCAGATGATCTACCATTTCAGAGAAATCTCTCTAGAAGAAGTGAGAGGTTGAGAATTGAGATTCTCGAAGGCCAGACTCGCGGAGGAGATCGTGGCCATAGATTAAGGGGGACAGGTGTCCATAGATATTCCACTCTGGAATATTGTCCTACAGGGAAAAGAAAAGGTTGAGAGTTGAAACTCTCGAAGGTCGGAAAGACAGAATCAACAGTAGCCATTGATTTGAATGAGAGCTACGTGTCAACAGATCATGGAGATCTAGGATCGCGTGCGGAAGGAGGAAAGAAGACAGGAAAGGGAGGATAGATAGCAGTCGTTGATCGTGGATCATCGTCGAAAGAAAGAGATCGATGGTCGGGAAGGATTGCAGGGTCAAGACATGCTCGGAAGCTAATTTTCCTTGAGCGGGCCGCAATTTCAACCACGATTTTAACAAAGGGATACATGGCAGCTGGAGGTGAATTGTGGGGAGAAAAGCGGGTTGGTCTAAAACCACTCTTGCCTATGCCTACAATCACATATTTGTGCAAGCAAATTGCCTAGGGCCATATGAAGGAAGGGGCTAATGGAAAAAGGGATAGCGTCTGAAACTTGGTGTTTTGGAAGTGCACAGAAATAACTCACAGGTTTGTTAGAACCTGAACATAGAAGGAAAGGGGACCTATGTAAGATTAATAGGGGTCTAGCCAAGGCCCAAAGAGTCAATTCAACTCAGGACATTGAAATATCCTAGACCGGGAGGTCACAGAACCCCAGGAGGGTAGGGGGGCTGCATCACAAAGTTAGATGATTGTTGGAGATGCCCCGACCGTTAGAATGACACTCCAGAATGGTTAGAAAATGAATTTATGGGCTGATGGACCACTTTTGGAAGGTTGAGACCATGCCATAAAGGACAATTTTACATTGATGGAAGCATTTCCTACACGTTGGAAGATCTGTCATGATGCCCCAATTATTTAACTCGTCGGTCACTGCGCCGAGACCACTTTTTGCTACCAATGATTAACTGAGATAAGCAGAGAATTTGTCTATCCCACTCGTTTGTTTTTCTACCTTGACATGTCTTTTTAAAAGATAGAATGTTGGACGAGCCTAGTGAATTGGGGAGGTTTGTCGAGGAAGTCCTTAAGAAGCTAATGTACGAAATATCGATATCTGAAGGTATCCAAGCGTCATCAACTAGGGGACTGTAGGATTCCCCTTCGACTGGACGTCGTTCCGGTCGTGTCAACCCCGTAACTAAGCAGTGAAGTAAGCACCACGGTGATATGGCTAATGCGAATCAGATCCCGTCAATCCTACCCGAATACATTCCACCTTTGGCTAGTGCTGTTAACTGTGACAACATCCTTCGTGACTTTGAGTACTACGTTTTTACTGTGTATATTTCGAAAGGAATTCACATAGTCGGGGGTTAGTTAGGACATATCCCGTTGTTGAAGAAAAACAACTTCAATTTAGGAGACTGGAAGAACTACGCTATGTTGGCCCCTCACCGCTATCTCACAAACACAACCAGGAAGAAGCCTCACCTCATCTCACAACCATGGATTAAGGGTTGGTGCATTCCACCGTGCTGAATGTGATGAAGATCCCGCATTTTGGCCGCCACCAAGAGGTTAACGCTTGTGTTAAAATCCTTTTTTCGTGCTATAATGGCAGATACTTATGGCTTGAAAGGAGGATTATCGTGGATTTGACGTTGATCCACTGGATCACAGGCTTAAATGTGAAGGGTTCTGACCCTCAACAATTTTACCCAGGGAAAGCCTCAGACCGTTCCCTGGGGAAACGCATCAAGGAAGCTTACAAAGAGGTAGAGAAAGGAATGCGAGGTTACAAGGTAGCTTCTATATAGGATGGTGCAGTGCGCCTTGCTTGCCAACTCCTAGCTGGAAATCTCATGAGGAAGAACCACCCCACACAGGTCACCGAGTTCGTGGTGGACCTCGCAATAAAATGTGTGGAGGGCATGCAGATGAACTAGGTCAACTACCTCGTCAATGAGATGGAGAAGGATTGTCATGAATCCCAAGACTTGGGATATGAATTCCATTATAGTTGGCTGATCATTTTGATCACATTTGTCGCTTAGAAAATTCTTGAAGGAGCCACCTTCCCAGAGATCGAACCCTTGGAGCCGTTGGTCGCTCGGTTTTCCAACCTATGGTACACCAATGACATGATGAAGTAGTGGCAGTACAATGTCATGTTTCATGCATACTATCAACAGTTAAAGGTCACAATTGAATCATTTCCACGCATGACATTTCACACCCTACACCAGTACTGACCAATAACAAAGTTTCGCATTGATCCTCATTTCATCTACATCACCAGGTGCAGAGACGAGAACTAGGAAGAACTACAATCACACTACAAATTGACAGATGGAGATATGGATCATATTACAAAGGAGTGGCCGGAGGAGTTTCTTGTACCTATCGCTGATGTAGAACTATCTTAAACTGACACCATAGGAAGCCCCATAGTCACACAAGTTGAGCATGTCGGAAAGTCCAGTGGGGTGAAGAAGAATAAAAAGGAGTAAGTCTAGGATATAGAAAGCGATGAGGAGGACAACACTTCGGAAGATAATGGGTCTGTCTCTCCAGGAGGAGGAGAAGACCAATAAAAAGGATAGGAAGGAGGAGATGAAGGAGAAGAAGGAGTAGAAGATCAAGGAGGAGGAAAATCTACCACCCCTCCACTTGAGGATCCCCCCGTTGGGATGGTAACACCGCAGAAGAGGAAGGTTTATCCAAAGAAACCTTCAGCCAGGAAGAAGACACACGCTAATAATCCCCAGTTGGAGGCCACGTTCATTGAAGACGACATCAGTTTGGTCCGTAGAGCTATGGAGGACGCATCTAAAGATATATTGCAGAGGTATGAAGAGAAGCAAGAGGAACTATATGAAATAATTGAGAAAGAATTGAAGGAAGTGCAACAAGTTGTTCGCTTGGTCCGCGCAGTACCTACTGCGCCATATGCACCTTCCCCATCCTAGACTGCAGAATTGGGGGAAGAACCAGCTTCCAACAGAAGCCGGTTCCAGAGAGCTTAGGAAGAGAAGGAGAAGGCTACAAAATCCTTGAAAAAGGAGAAGGACGAAGCCCTAGTGCAATTACGAGCAACGCAGGACAGTGTAGCTGCCCATGAAAGCAAGAAAGTCAAGCTTCAGGAGGAAAAAGCCCAACTACAGAGGGAAAAGGAGCATCTGCTCACAGAGCAGGCCAGGGTCAAAGAAGTGGTGAGTAAATCATGTCACTTTGTGCCAGGCTTGGCATAGGAGGAGAAAGAGCTGGTCAAAGCTCAAGTAGTGAAGCTCGTTGAGATTATCCAGCAGCTTCAAGACAAGATAACAAAATTGGAGGCCCAAACAGTACTGAACACCTTGCAAGAGGTGCGGTACCAGAGGGAGGAGTCCTCCAAGGACACAGTAGTAAGAATAAGATCCCTCGCCTCAGAATGTAAACAACTAAGTGATAAGAGTGCCCAGACATACGAACGTTGTTGGCCCTCGACCAAGTTTTGAGGAAACCTTGGTTAGGTTTGGACCACTTTTGAACTTCGACACATTGTTCGAAGAAGGAGTGCCAAGGTAGAGCTAAGATCATGAATCTCACTTATTTTGCGGGCTATGTGGACCCAGTAAGGGGTTCTATGGGGTTTTTGTAATGGGTTTATGGGATGTCATCCCATGGGGTTTACCCATGAGTAGGCCTTATTGTAAGGGATTGTAAAACTATAAATAGGTAAGAATGTATGGTATAAGTAGAATCTTTTTGAGTAGTTTGTGGAGCTAAGTGCAAGTAGATTGAATGACTTTGTGCCAAGGAATGTATGTGAGTAAGGCTCTATGCTTGATAGAGAATTGGCTCTGTGCCTTGACCTGGTTTTGGAAGGAGGATCTCATGCTCAGTGCGCATATCTCATGTCCTATGCGAAGCTTGGCTTTGTGGCTTAGTGCATAGGAGTGAATGAATGTAAGATTCAGACGAATAATAAAGATGGCGAAGCGGTTGGTGGACGTAGCCCCACACTAGGGTGAACCATGTATATCCTATGTCTTTGGTTTGCTTTGTGCTATGTTGTTTATGTTATGAATTTGCTCAATGCTTTGATTATTATGTATGATAGATAGATCTGTTGTTGCTTAGTGCTTTACTTGTGTTAAGGATAAATGAATGTTAGATCTAACTCAGTCCTAAGTGCTCAGGATATATAATCATTTATTGTTATTGCGGCAATCTATCTTTGGGTATGTTCTACGATGCTATTAAGATTAGGAAACTAATTCATGTCATCTTATAAGTGTTAATAGAATACCCTGCGAAGTGTTATTATCACATAGCTATGTCCCATCTTGGTTACAGACACTCGCATCCTGTAACCCCCCCTGCTTCTACCTCGGGTGAGACTTCTGCCTGCTTCGCAGGTGTCGCTGAAAGGGTCAGTAGTCAGGGTTTTGTTGGTGCGTTGTTAAGCGTTGAACCTTGGGTCTTCCCCTGTGCTAACAAATGGTTCTGTTGTTGGGACCTGAAACTGTGATTGTTGGGAATTGAAGTAAAGAAAAGAGAAGCTCTATGCATAGATCTACTGCTGAAGTGCACAATACTCTACTTGAATTGTGAAGCTCTGTGCTAAGAAAGAAATCTGATTTGAAGAAAAGAGGTAAGATCTAAAAAGAGGTAAATCTTTGTGCTTTGACAAGAGAAAGATAAGTGAATTTTTTTTTTCAAAAGCATGAATTTGAGTACGCTTAATAAGTTCTGTCCTAGTCTGAAGGCTAGGGAACAGTTGAAATAAAGAGTTGATCTGAGTAAAGTTAATAAAAATGAAGAAATATATGTTATTCCTATGCATAGAAATAATTTTTGGACTAATAAGTGGATGGAAGAACCTAGAATTTTTTTTTGCAGAGTGCAGGTCCATCACTGTGATCCTAGTGCACATTACATAAGAGATTGGGGAACATTTAAAAGGAAAAAAGGATGGACATTGTGTTATAATTGCAGAAGACCGAGACATCTTGATAAGGAATTCCTTGGCACAGATCCTATTTGTCTTTGTTTTAAGATTGTTGGTCATGAGGTTGAGGATTGTCAAAGGATGATTGTTAAAGTTGAACAAATGAACACGACACAAGAAAAATATGAAGGAAGTCAAGATACTAAGGGAATGTTAGAGAATCATAAAGAGAAAGAATCAGAGAAATCTCAGACTATGTTATTACAGTTGAAATAAATGATGGATGTTCACAAAGATGTCAGTTTACCAGAGATCCTGAAAGTAAAACAACGCATAAGTGCAAGAATAGAATACTTTGACATAGACTATGTCTTGGATGAAGAAACAAAAGTGAATATTATGACAGAAGACACTTGGGAAATTTTGGGAAAGCCTACTATGGTATCTTCATTGGGAAGGATAGGCTTGTTTAAGGGAAATATGATAACCTTATGTGGAAGAGTTACTAATGTACCTATTATTATTCATGGAACATCGACTGAAGAGGAATTTGAAGTCATTAAGTTTGTTGAGAACAATGCCCCTTTCCGACTTTTGTTAGGTAAGACTTGGATTGAGAAGGATCAGATCAGAAGGAAAGTAGAGGAAGAAGCTACAGAAAAGAAAAAGCAAGAACTAAGGGATTTCATAGCTAGAAAAATAGATCAACTAATAGAAGAACGAGACGATAAGTTGAAGCAATAGAACAAAGTAACAACGCAGGAGGGACATAAGGCAAGAGAATTAGCCGTCGAGTTTGAAAGAATGCAAGAAGGTTTGAAGGACCTATCCATTCAAGAAACAATTATATCCACCTAGGAAGTGTTAAGGAAGGGGATATTAACTTCAGACCCTTTGAGGGCATATCAATAGTGTGAAGTCACTACACTAGGGGAAGATAAGAATAAAAATGGAAAGAGGATTCCAAAAACAATTAGAGAGACTCAGATTACAAGTAAAAAGGTAAGGAAGCTCAATAAAAATAAAGCTAAGCTGGAAAAGCTACAAGAATATACAAAGAATAGATGAAAGACTTCGCAGACTAGAACCTCGCGGGAGGTGGGTTCGCAGGATTTGAACCTCGCTGGAACAACATGACTACGCAACATGGGACTTCGCCCTGGTGAAGCTATATGACCGTTGGAGGCACCCCGACCATTAGAACAACGCTCCCGAATGGTTAGAAAACACATTTATGGGCTGATGGACCACTTTTGGACATTGAGACCACGCCATAATGAACATATTTACATTGATGGAAGCATTCCTGGCCGTTGGAAGAATCTGTTACGAGGCCCCGCTTATTTAACTTGTCGATCACTGCGACTGGACCACTTTTTTCTACCCATGATTAACTGAGCCAAGAAGAGAATTAATTATGTGTCAAGCTGTGTTATTAGAAACTAGACCTCATTGTTCGTTTGTTTACCCCGCTTATCCATTCGCCTACCCCGACCTGTCTGTTTAAAAGTTAGAATGTCGAGCGAGCCTAGTGAATTAGAGAAGTTTGTCGAGGAAGTTCTCAAGAAGCTAATGGATGATAGAACATTATCTGAAGGTGTCAAGGCATCAACGACTAGGGGACTGTAGGATTCCCCTTTGACTGAACATCGTTCTGGCCGTGTCAACCCCGCAACTGAGCAACGATGTAAGCATCGCGGTGATATGGCTAATGCAAAGTAGATCCCGTCCATCCTACGAGAGTATATCCAACCTTTGTATGGCATAGTTAAATGAAAAAACATCCCACGAGATTTTGAGTACACCGTATTCACCGCGTACATCCAGAAAGGAATACATGTAGTTGGGAGTCAGTTAGGATAGATCCTGCTACTAAAGAACATCGACTTCAATTTAGGAGACAAGAAGAACTATGCTATGCTAGCACCCCACCGCTACTTGATGAATTCAACTGGGAAGAAGCCTCGCCTCATTTCCCAGCCATGGATTAAGGGACTGATGCAGTCCACCATGCTAAATGTGATGAAGATTCCCCATTTTTTCTGCCACTAGGAGGTTAATGCTTGCGTTAAAATTCTCATGTTGTGCTATCATGGTGGATACCTATGGCTCAACCGAAGAATTACTGTGGATCCGACGCTGATCCACCAGATCACAGTCTTAAGCATGAAGGGACCTGACCCTCAATAGTTTTATCCAGGGAAGGCCTCAGACCGCTCCTTGGCACAACGCATCAAGGAATCTTACAGAGAAGTCGAAAAAGGAAAGCGAGGTTACAAGGTAGCCTCTATACGGGATGGAGTAGTGTGCCTCGCTTTCCAATTCATGGTTGGAAAGATCGTAAGGAAGAACTACCCCACATACGTCACCAGGTTCGTGGTGGACCTTGCAGAAAAATGTGTGGAAGGCATGCAGATGAACTGGGCGAGTTACCTCGTCAATGAGATAGAGAAATATTGCCACGAAGCCCAGGATTTGGGATATGAATTCCATTACATGTTTTTTATCATTTTGATCGCATTTTTCGCTTGGTAAATGCCTGAAGGATCCACCTTCCCAGAGATCGAACCCTCAGAGCCGTTGGCCGCTAGGTTTTCCACCTTGTGGTACACCAACGACATGACGAAGCAATGGTAGTACAATGCCATGTTTCATGCATACTATCAGCAATTGAAGGTTTCCATTAAATCATTTCTGTGCATGACACCACACACCCTGCACCAGTACTGACCCACTTCTACATATGACCAAATTTGCCATGGTTTTTTGTTGCTATTGCCACACATATCCGTCGCACTTTCCATGAAAGCAAAAACTATTTTTCGTGGAAATGTTTTCATCGCTATATCCACGAACCAAGTTTTCATGGAAACAACGATGACATAAGGCTGCCACGTGTCACCATCCTCAATATAGGTTTACCTTGAAAAGCATGGCAATAGCAATGAAACACCGTCACAATAGGGACAAAAAATTGTGCCAAAGTAAAAAACTCACCAATAGCTTACGACACAGATGCCATATGTGCGATGAAAAAGTGTGGAAAGTTGTGACGAACTTTCATCGTTATTGCCACGAAAATTCTTGGTAGAGTAAAAAATCACCAACAGTTTACGATGCATATGCCATATGTGAGACGAAAAAGCGTGGAATGTTGCGACGAACTTTCGTCGCTATTGCCATGAAAATCCTTGGCAGGGTAAAAACTCATTTTTGTATTGCAACGAACTTTCATCGCTATTTCCATGGAAATTCTTGGTAGAGTAAAAATGTTTGCAACAAACTTTCATCGCTATTTCCACGCCTCCTGTAGGTTTTAAAAAAAAAAATCTACCTGAGAATCTACATGATAAGCTAGTCCCTTACACTACTAGACTCGAGAGATAACTATTGGCTAACCATTGTAGCCACCCTATGATATATTTGTATAAACCTCACCTACTTGATAATGATGATTCTTGGCAAATTTTCCAGGATGATAGGGACATTTGTTGCTTTTTTCTTATTGAGAGCAAGTTGATACTCTAATGCCATTCTCATAGACAAAAAAAGTTTCCCAAGGGATAACTACCTCTAGATAATTCCTTTTCCCTAAGTGATGTTGGGAGTAAGAACACATCCTCTCAAGAGGCTTCAAAGAGAAAGGTATCATACACTATCCTTATGAATATTGGTGCAGATGATGACCCTAAAACTTTGTCTATAAGTGCTAATTGTTTCGAGTTAGAAAAGAAAAATAATATTGCTTTATTCCTTGAATTCAAGGATGTCTTTGTTTATTCATATGATGAATTTTTTGGTTTTGACCTGAGAATTATCCATCATGCTATTACTATAAAATACAACACTATTCCTATTTGGCAAAGACAACAACTAGTTACTCTAGCCTTTGAGGCCACTATTAGGAGGGAAGTTGACAAGATGCTCAATGCCAATATCATAACTGGTTCTATATCCAGTCCCACCACTGACATCCACATATCCATTTGATTGAGTTGACCTTGTAGCTAGAGAGGAATATGCTTCTTCAAAAACATAGGTAAGGGCATAAGCAATAGAGGTGGTTTAATCCATTGACTCAAAAGCAATTAACTGGGTAAATACAACACCATTAGCAAGAGAGGATACATAGGTAGTTGAGGCATAAGCTTCTTCTTCAGTAGCAAAGAAAAAGAAAAGGGAAAAGGAAGCAATAAGAAAATTAAACCAAAAGCAACAAAGGTGGAAGTAGAATAAGGAGAGATAATTATTGACTTCTGTGTCAAGTACTCTAAGTGGGTTTCTAACTTGGCCCTAATTCACAAAATGAATGGGTACATTTGACTATGTGTAGAATTCCACACCCTTAACAAGGAAAGAGTGAAGTATAACCTTATGCTACCCAACATGGAACTAATCCTGCAACAAGTTGTAGGATCCCAAATGATGTCTCTGCTTGATGGATTCTTACGTTGTGATCAAATTCACCTCAAGTGAAAATATCATTATAAAACCACCTTCACTACTCAGTGGGTCACCTTCACTTTTGAATGCATGACCGTTGTTCTATCAATAAAGGTGCGACTTTTTAGAGAGATACGCACATAACATTCGATGACTTAATTGGTATGATTATTTAGTTTTACCTCGATGACCATACTATTCATTCCAAGCTATCAGGAGATACTTTTAATCACCTGAGGCAAGTATTTCCATGTTGCAGAAAGTACGACATGTCCTTGAATATAGCTAAGTCTATATTTGGTGTCTCATGGGGGAAATTACTTGGCCATATTTTTAAATATTATAGCATTAGTATTGACCTAGAAAGGGTTTGTGTGATTCAAAACCTTCCTCCACCTACCACAAAGAAGGACATGCAGTCCTTTATGGGAAAAATCAATTTTGTTAGAAGGTTTATACATGAGTTTTCTAGGATGGTCAAGCCTATTCATAATCTTCATAAAAATGAACATGAATTTTATTGGTCTCAAGACACTGAGAGAGGTTTGGTGGATATCAAAAAGGCCATTTTTTCACCTATGCTTGCTCAACTTGATTTTCTAAAAGATTTTGTCATATACAATACTAGAGAGAAAACTAGCTTATCTATCCTATTACAAAAGGATGACTTAGGTTCAAAACAATCAATAAATTTCATGATCTTAAGCCTTTCTAACATTGAGTTGAAGTATACCTTGATTGAAAAGAATTCTTTCTCTTTGGTCAAGGTTGCTGAAAATTTTTGCCACTTCATTCTTGGAAAACATACCAAGGTAAAGGTTCCTCTACCTACCATTAATTTTATATTGTCCCAAACTTTCCTTTTAGGAAATCTTGCCCATTAGTTAACTAAGATACAAGAGCATGATTTTTAGATATTTACTTTTCACACTATTAAAGGGTGATATTTATCTCTCCACCTGGCTTAGCGTGGCGATCCTAATGAATATTCCAATAGTGATGATGGCTTTTTATCTGCTTGATTTGTTGTTGATTGTGAGAATGTATATGTCACTGATTATCCTTAGTATCATGATATTGTTTGTTACTTACATAATGAACACTGCCTTCCCAGCATTGAAAGTCACAAAAGGAGATTGAGATTAAAATCCTCAAATTATGTCATATTGCATATTTTAGTGTTCTGTAGGTTTATAGATGACGTACTTTTGTATTGTGTAGACAAATAGATCTCTTAAAGCATGTTGATAGTTCTTCACTATATGACTTCTCAACCCTTTAACATTGGTGGCAATTTTGTTTCCAAGGATATTGCAGACAAAATCATCATGATTGGTCAATAGTGGCCCTCTCTTTTCAAATATTGTTACTAGTTTGTGCATTCTTGTAAGATATGCTAGAATACGATGGGAAGAGAGTAATTTTCTGCCATGCCCTTAAATATTGTTCTTCTTGATTTCCTTTTGCTATGGGGTCTACACTTCATTGGCCCAATTATCCCACCATATTCTATTGGCCATGTGTTTATCCTCATAGCCACTGATTTCTTTACCAAGGGTGTGAAGTTGTTCCACTAAAAAATTATAAGGTTGAATAGGTAATTTCCTTCCTAGAAGTCAAGATTTTCTCACAATTTATCCTTCCATTGGAAATTATTTATGATAATTGAATTGCTTTCATTTATGGGAAGTTGACTAAGTTTTTTAGCAAGTTTGGGGTTAAGCATTGAACCTCATCCACTTATTATCCCTAAGGAAATGGCCAAGTAGAATCCATGAACAAAACATTGATTAAAATCTTAAAGAAGAACCTGTGAAAGAGAAACCCTACCAATGGAAAATTCAACTCTTGTACACTCTATAGGATGCCTACACCACAATGAAAATAAATACTAGGGAAACTCATTTCTAGGTGTTGTGTGGTTAAGAGGCTATGATGCATGTATAACCTTAACTAGCCTCCTTTCCTCTTTCTTTTCAATTCGAAGAATTAAACTCCTCCAAACTCTCCCAAATATTCCACAACAAAGAGAACATGCCCTTACCAACATGAAACATAAAAATAAATGGTGAAGAATTTATTTGATAAGAAAGATAAATTTGTAGTTTTTGATGTGGGGCATAAGGATTTACTATGGGATTTTTCTCATTCTTGTAAGGGTAAACACACAAGGTTTCGAAAAATTTGGATGGGAGCTTACATAGTTGCCTATGTCATTGGAACTAATGTGTATCTATGTAAGGATGAACATGTTAGACTTTGTTCATTTACTACCAATGGGTCTCATTTGAAACTCTATATCGATCCAGACCTAGAGGTACTGAATCATTAAATAAAAAATAAAAAATAAATCAATAAATCACTAGTTTATGTTTTGTTTTTTTGCTTTCTTTTTGTTGCTTTAGTTTATTGTTCATTTTCTTTTTCATCTAGTCGAGTCTTCTCACTGTCATTTGAATTCCTTGTTTCTTTATGCTTACCTTTTTTAGTTTTTTATTTTTATATATATTTTCTTTCTATTGATTTATGGTATTGGTTGGTACTCCTGGTTCTATATATTTTGACTTCATGGAAATTGATAGTCAATATATCTTGAATTGATTCACTTATTTGGTTTCTAATAGTGTTGGTTGGTCTTGACACTAACACTACATTATATAGAAGCCAATCTGCCTAATAATTATTTTGACATATTACACCAAAAGAGATTTTTTTGTATGCAAAGATTGCGAAGTCAACCCTTTCATTCCCTTCACCTCTCCCATTCTCCATCCCAATGATAGTAGATTTATCACACATATGCATGGATGATCATCATTTTTCCCATGTTGTCCTACCTCGATTACATTGAATACATTCTGTGAGTTTCTCATTTTCTCCAATTCTCTAGATATTTCAGTTGTCATTCCATCTGTTACCTAAGGCACCAGTAGTCACATAAGCCAAGAATACCAAGTATCTAGTTCACTATCATGGGATATTGAAGACAAATAGTCGATTTCAGTATGGAGGATGTGTCTAAGATGGCTATTATTGGGTACTATTTGTATGAAAACATCATTGCAGACATTGTATATTTTATTTGAGAGTACACTCACCTATTCCCATGTAGCATCTTTGAAATGAAAAGAGTGAGAGGAGAACATTGGGAGATGAATATAGAATTGAAGCCTGACACCTGATCTACCAAGAAGTGACTATATATGATGCATTCTCATTATAAGGAATATGATAAACAAGAGATACATGATATGATAACTATTGGTTAGATATTTTCAGTGGAACAATAAGATTCGATTAGTCTAATAGTCATCTAGGGTGCGAAAAAGGTGGAATAAATTTTTCTGTGGAATTTTTTAGATTGAGTCAGGCCTACATACATGATCCCTTTCATACATGTTTTAGTCATGATACTACCAAGAAAGTGGCAAGGAATGAACATTACACCTTCATAGTAGGATTATTTGGCTATCATAAAATCTGAATCATCAAGGAGGATAAGATGAACACCATTTTTTCTATGGAATGGTGATTGTATGCATACAATCTCATGCCCTTTGGCCCAAGTAATGCACCAATTATGTTCTCTAGAATCATGTTTGTTATGTTCAATGAGTATATCCATAATTTCCTTGAGCTATATTTTCAATTATTGGCAATGTATATCTTGCTAAAGGGTCACATGGATAAACTAATGTTGGTGATGGAAAGACATTGATTGACTAGTTGTACCTAAATATTAAGAATTTAATTTTCTACACCCCATTCAACATCCTCTTGGATCATATTATCTACAAGGAAGGATGTTTAGTCAAACTAATGAAAATCATAGTAATTTTAGAATATGTATACACTAGAGAATTTCCCTGTGTTATGGTCATGCAGGGTATTGCCATAATATTATCATGGGGCATGCTCAACTAATAATGTAGAAAGAGGAACTACTATGAAAAGGTGTCCCATTTGTATGTATTGTAGAAAGTGAAAAGGGTTTTCCCAAGTTAAAACAATGGATGGTTATGGCTCCAATTCTTGTTTTTCCTAATTGGTCAAAAATTTTCCATGTCCATGTGGATTCCACTACCATTGCATTGGCAACATGTTGGCATAGCTAGGGGAACACATGCTACACCACCCAAGGTAATTTTCTAGAAAAAAATTGTAATTAAACAACCATGAAATGCAAAGGCCCGGTGATGGCGTATATGCTACAAAATCTCAAGTATTATCTTCTGGAACAGTCCTTCAAGTTGTTCATTGATAATTTAGTGGTCACGTATTTGGTTAACAATACAATGTTCGAAGGTTAATTCTATCAATGTTTTCTACTATTTTAGGAGTTTGATTTTGAAGTGGTGGTTAAACTAGGTAAATAATATGTGGGACCTAATCACCTCTCGAAAATCCACAATTGGAACAATGTTGGGATAGCTCATAAACTATTGAATGTAGATATCTTTTTTATGGAAGTAGTTCTTGAATTCTTCATTAATATTTCCAGCTTCAAATATAAATCTACACGCACTAGAAGAATATGGTGATAGTAAAGATTGTTAGCTCTTAATTAAAGATACAAATTATTAGTTAATCATATGGTACTTGCACACATTAGCAGTGGATGAGATTCTTGACTAATATGTGTTGGATCATGAATGATAGGTGGTGCTCTAGGAATCCCATGATGGACATAGAAACATACATTATAGTTAGAAGACACAATTATCACAACATACATTACAATGAGACATGTTGGATGGAAGTATCATTAAACTAGGATAGAGTGCACTCTCCACTCCATTATTCATATTATTATCTTCATTCACTACTATCAGTACATATTCTCCCTTTCTCTTCATTCATTTGTTTACTTAGGGTTCATATGTGTGTGTGTGTGTGTGGTTAAGATTTTGTACTAAAAATCTGTTATAGTTGTATTGGTCAATGTAAGAATACAAAAAAAGGTTTTCCCAGAGTCTATGATTCATACTTTGTTAAAACAATTGATGCTTGTCTACCAAAAATGCAATTCTATCCTTTCATGAGGATTGTGAACTTTTACTAGTATAAAGCCTACTTTAAAAAACATGTCAAAACCCTTACCTTATCATTGTCCTTTCGCCAGATCCATTAGCCCATACAACTTGATAAGAGTTGTACACGAGATGCATTTCCATCACCAAGACCTGCATGAATCATAAAAGACAAATTCTTTATATGAGTAAATAATATATAAGCAAATAAACATGCATTTAGTTATGTAAAATACTCTAGAAAAAACTTAAGTGGTTGCATACCTTAATGAGCTTCTCTTTGTTTCGATAATAGGTTATTCTCTACTGAACAGGGCCAACCACGTGAAGGTGGAAGCTCATATGGCCCCTCCCCCCCCTCACATCGCTCTCAATTCCCCATACCCACCAAATGATTTTGTTTATATAGAAAACATATAGAAATTCATGCATAACTAGGATAGTCATCGAAACATATGAACATATAAACATTGAAGAATAATGTTGTAATTCATATAAACAATGTTTCATACTAGAAACATCGATAAACACCCAAATACAAGTCATGAATTTATACATCTAGTTTTTCTTTGATTTATGTTTTTTTACATTCATAAAATTGACAATTGGGGTATCATAATCATCCAAGGACATTGTATTTCTTGCGCCCTGTCCTTATATTGTTTGTGTTTCCATGCGCTCATGTACCATAATTCTGGTACGTCGCTGAGAAGGGCGTCGAGGCATTTGTGCAGGGCCGTGAATTGCAACAACGAAAATGATCATATAGATATGTTGAAATATAATTGAAATAACTAATTCATTATTTTTATTAACAATACACTATTGCTCTTTACCTGTCTGTGTAGCTGTGACAATTGGTGCGTTAATTTCTTATCCACTTGGTTCCTCTCGTAGTTCACCCTCCTGAGCTACATGCTCTTCAATTTTGAGAAGATAATATATAATTATAAGTCAGGAAATAAATATCTACAATCACAGTAAATATTTATAATTCTTAAGCATACATACCGGAATGGGTACTTTGCTCCCCACTATCATTGGACATGTGCACCCTTTTATGACGTGGTGTCTGTTGAATACAACTAGATTCACTGTTGTGGTTGCATTGTTGCTTGAAAAAAAACATAAATACTTAGTTAAGGGTGATATAATAAAATATGAATAGACTTTACAAGCATGACACTGCGGTTTCCTTATTCATTTTATTTACCTGCATGGCTAGGGAGATTGGAGATTGGCCCAAGATTTTCCTATATTCAATCACACTTTTAAAATCATGCTTGTAACCAGGATTTAGGTCCTCCTCGATGGAAACAATGTCAAACATATTTAACTGCAATGCATAACACCATTAAAAATACCAATAACAAAAAAATATATTTGTTCGCTACTGTTAAATAAATATTAACCACAGTTAATCATTTAGATATTACGATTCGAGATTTAAGTTTTCCATAGCCACCCTGGCCTAGTTTATGCTGCCCGTGCTTTTCCACTCTAGCCTTGGTTTCTTTGGAGGTGTCTAGTAGCCTACATATGGAATTTTTGAAAAAAAATAGATATCATAATTGTTACTTAAAACAAGAAAGACAAACATAAATGAGCATATTTCACTAATAATATGACATGTGTTGTACCTTGATTGACCAACTTGTGGATGTCTTCATTCTTTTTTAAACAAGTTTTCCTTTGCATCCTTTATCAAGGCATTCCACTCTTTCTCCGGAACCAAGGGAGGGCACTCATGCTTGAGGTCTAACTGTAATTTGTCCCTATATTGGGCCCTGGTATATTTTAAATTCTCCCTGGCTAACTTTGTAACCACTTTCTTGTTGAAAGTGTTTCCGAACAAGTTTGCCATGTGGTCTATTAAATCATCTTTCTTTTTGCTATCTTGGCCATTCCACCGTGTGTGAATGGTGGGGCCAAACAACTCCAATGTTTTGTCATTTAAGTTTCTATGGAAAACATTGTTTTCTGCAGAAACGTGTAATCCATTAATTTATAATAATCTCAACAAATGTCCATTTTAATTTCATGATAAAAATGAATCAATTAATTAACTATTAATAAAAATGATCAACTATTAACTATTTGGAACCAATGTTGGCATGAAATAAGGTCCAATGTATATCTAACTTACTATATACCATATGAAGCATTACTACATGAATTCAATAATGAACCCAACAATGTTGTGATACAAGATCTCATTTGTAAACAAGAAATGAATGTGAACTAACTCAATCACATTCAGTGGCATAATAGCTAGAGCTTGTGCATGAGAAGGGCCAACTAAAATTTGACTCAAAAAATTGATGTGCGACTAAAATATCTATCATAGAGGAACAAATCTACACATCTTGAGTTGACTTCTACAAATGAACATAGTGTATCAGTTTCTAACTATCAATGGAAATTTCCTTTATAGGCCCACGTGATCGATTAAGAATTCATTGGAGTAGTAACTACTTTTAGATGGTGTTGTTGATTGTCAACTCTAGGATGTTGCAGTATTAATTTATTTTAGCAGAGGTAACCAAGAAATTTTTTGCATTCTCAACTCTTAACATATACAAACACGATTGTTGAAGTTCATTTGATTTTGAAATGAGGCTAGAAAGGGGTTGAATCAACTATGTTGGGTTCTAAATTTGGCTAAGTGTGAGGACTTTAATCGTGTAGAAGAGTTAGGCAAATGGAAATGGAAAAATCTCTAGGAAATGTGAAGACTTGAATTGTGTCTCTAGAAAAAGTCTCTTGATGCAAATGGAAATGGATAAATGAGGGGAAATATGGTGTCACTAATACCACTCTCTTCCATTTTTTAGCTACTTGATTAGTGATTGTTTTAAGCATGTGTTCAACCCAAGGTTAGAAGTGCTCTAGTTCAAACATGGGGTTCAAATCTTCCAAATGGATCATATATGCAAAAATATAGTCATCCCCATTTTCTACAACAATACATGTCAGAAGTTCCCTACTAAGTCTTTCTTATTCTCTACTAACTCTCTTTTTAGAGTCAAAGTTATGTCCCAAAGTGCCTCGTCAATATCATTATGTCATCATGCTTCCAAGAGTGTTGTTTAGGACCCTTCCAAGCTATTTTTTGAAGGTCACATTTTCTAATTTTAATTTCCCATAGGTATACACCATGTATATAATGTCACTAAAGTGCATTTCCAAAGGAAATATATATAATCTCTCTAATTCATACAAGGAGTTATTTATCAAAATATCTTTGAGAAATTCATTACCTACTATATCTTAAACAATCCAAAATTATAGTGTATCTATGTTGAATCTGCTTCAAAGTTGGACAAGAAGAGGAGGAACCTTGATTGTGTAGTCTAGTGGTTCTAGTTTGCGGTAGTACCGATGCAATTGGAGCTGTCTCAAGTACAAGTGTAGTTCCTTTCTCTTTTGGTTGTTTCTTTGAAGAGGATGGAGGATTAAAAAAAGGCTCTAATGAATTGGGAATGCACTCAATGGAGAATTAAGAGCATGGCCTTATGGATAGAAAATGCAGATGAGAATACTTTATTTTTCCCATAATCATTCCAACATGAGGAAAAACATGAATAGCATATGGGGCATTCAAAATCCAGTAGGGGCTAGAATGTAGAGCTTCCAAGAAATATCATAGGTGGGGACAACCCATTTCAAATATGTATTTAAGGGTCTAGAATTAGTCAACATTGCAAACATAGTGACAATTTTCTTATTTTTTCCAAGGTTTATGGAAGGAATTCAAAATAAATAGTTAATGGACATTTGTGACAAAGGAGAATTTAAAGGACAATGTATACTCTTTTCGATGAGAGAAAATACCTAGTCCTAATTGTTGGACTATACAATTTTATATTATATGGGGCTATATGAGCTCATTGAAGAGGATGTGCTAGCCATTCCAAATTAATCTAGGACCTCTGGAAAAGTCTTAGGTGCATTTGAAATTCTACCTTTCTATGTTTGATCCCTAAAAAATATGATCCATACATTTTTTAATATTTCAAGACAATATCATTATGCAATTATATTTATAAAAGCATATCAAAAGTAACTGGAAGGAGGATAAATCATAATCTATCCAAAGCCATTTCTTTTGAATAGTTTGGCTTCTTGAATGGGAGACAAATTCCTTATATTGTGGGGGTTGGCATAAGAAGCTTTCCATTCTACCAAGACAAAGAAAATGGAAGCCTTTGTTATAAAGTTAGATCTATCAAAGGCATACAATAAGGTTTCATGGTTATATTTAATATTATTGCTCATACATGTTGGTTTCAATCTTCCAGTGGTTAGTTGGGTCAAAGGTTGTTTAAATTCAATATCATTCTCTATTCTAATTAATGGATGGCATGGAGGATTGTAAATGGTAAGAAGGTCATTGTTGGAGTTGATTTGTGGGTTGTTGTGAAGGGTAACTTTAATATATCTCAAGATCCTTAGGAAAATTTACCATGTCTGAACGTACAAATTCTCAGTGATGCATTGACTCTTGTTTAGGTCAGTTTGATGAGAGTGTCTTGGAAGTCAACATAGGACATTGGTTTGGTAGGGGCTATGGCACACGAATGGAATGATTATATAAAGGAGAGCATGAATTACTATGGTAAAAAAACCCATCAACATGGGCTTATAATACAATGTTAGGATATGCCTCATTTTTTATTGTGGATTTAAGGATGGAGGAGTGGTGGTGAAGGAAAAAATATTTTTCTAGTTGGTTTTTTTGAACAAAGTTCCCACCTAGAAATTCATCTAAAGAAAGACAAAACAAGGTTTGAGCATATGCATGTCATGTCATGAACATGAGAAAAACATTTATCACATGTTTGTAATGGGAAAAAGAAGGAAGGAGAAATTTCATGGAAAGAGTTGCTTCACATCCATACCTGATTTCATGACATTGTTGGCCTCCTCTATCAACACTAGGGCTGACTGGCCTCCTCTATCAACGCTCCTCTATCATGCTAGGGCTAGATGGCCTACTTTATCAACACTGCTCTGTTCCCTTGGTCGCAGGTTCTCTTTCTCTGTCTATGTCACAAGAGGCCTCCTCCAATAGCTACCTCGTTTTCGCTCTGTGTGAAAATGAGTGAGACCTCCTCCAATAGCTGCCTCGACACAGGGTTTCGGCAATGAGCGACCTCCTCCAATAGCTACCTCGCAGAATGGACAACCTCCTCCAATAACTACTTGTAGGGTTTGGGCGATGGGCGACCTCCTCCTCAATAGCTAGCTGGTGAAGCTATGAATACCCATGGCGCGGGTGCGGGTAGGGGGGAAATATGGTTGCTTTGTTTGTTTTTGTTCATTTTTTTTTTGGTTTAATTTTATAATATATATATATATATATATATAATTAAAATTAAACCNTTTTGGTTTAATTTTAATTATATATATATATATATATATATATTATAAAATTAATAGAAAAAAAAAATTAAATATATCTTATATAACTTTAATTATTATTCAATAAGGTTGGATCCTATGAAAGGGATAGTCAATCTAGTTGTATTAATTTAATAAAACTTAACCTTATGGTTAAGGAGGTATTGAGTTAGTTGAGTCGAGAATAAATCATTTGAATTTGTAAGCTTCTTTCAATATGCATGGGAATTAATCTCCACCTTTGTAGTCAGGGGATACGGGAATTCTCATTCAAAATAGTCAAGTCATGTCAAGATAATCTCTTTGAGTTGCATCATCACACTATAGAACTATGGTGGTATCGATAAAACATTGTTCCTTCYAGTAATGATGRTAATCCAATAGTAAATGCACTAAAAAATTGTTTTGATTTCCACACCATCCAATTACTTTTTCAAAATTTTGGGAAAGATATGGTTGCTTTTGAAATTTATGGAAAGATATGAACACTTTTTCAAATTAATGACAATTAAATATCCATTACTCAATGCATAGTCTATATAATCTACCATCAACCACTTCTTAAATCATTATGTAGATTGAGAACTTGAAGAACAAGATAAGATCCCAAGAATTGGTGAGAAGTGATTCATGCATATGCACCAAAATGGAAAATGGATAGCTAAACTCCATGAGATAATCAAAGTACTACTAGTTTATATAAAAGGAAAGAAACATGAACAACTAACATAGGAAAAATAAATGTTGGAATGACACCATAGAGAAAGGAGGAAATTCTCCATGAGATCATGGACCCTTGAGCCCTGCAGAGGGGGGACTTCAAAAACAAAGTTTTGGAGATGGTCCCTATTGGAAAACATGTTTTTCTAGTATTTAGACTTTAATAATTTTCATTCTCGATTAAATAAGAGAAAAAATCACTTGAGTCTCACCGTTGATAAAGTTTTCCGTATGATCGAATAATCTAAAATCTTTCAGATTTATGAAGCCACCAAAAGATTAATGAGCTAAATCGTCGAAAGTTTGTTCGAAGTATCGCGTTTCATATATTTCATTATGTCTTAACATTCAAAATATCGATACCCGAAAGACGTTCATTTTAACTGTTCTTAAAGCTTTAAAATACACGAGTATGGATGTACGTATGTGTCTTGAGTCTTCTCCTAGTAAACAAGCAACGCTTTTTTTTAGCTTGCCGTCTAAGAGTTCACACGATTCAAATTAACACGTGGAACCTTTAGGATGACTCATCCTTTACATGTTGTCGTAGGTAATGGCCTTTCAGAGATATAAAAAAGAGTCAACTTATAAACTTACGAAACGATAAAATGTCAAAAGAGTAATTCTCGATTAATTAAATCAAACTAAGTCAAAGGTAATAAATCATTTCGCGTTTCAGGAATCGAGGGCTTACCATTCATCAAATCCAAAAAATCACAAAACTTGAGTTCTCAAAAGCATTGATTTTTAAATGTGATTAATTAACATCTTAAAAGGAAATTAACAATGTAAATTAATATTTCGCACATTGGCATTTCAGGATATTTCAATTTTGTTCCATCCAAAATTCTGGATCGCGAATCACCGATATTTAGTAACATTCATTATGAATCAATGGAAATGATTTCTAGCATATAGTGTGTATCGTTAGATGTACTTTCCTCGTTAAAGCCAATAAATTCATCATCCGAAAAGGTGTGCTCGAATTAATGCAAACTGAGCGTAAATAAAAGTGTTCTATTTTGAATTTTATTTTTACCTTCAACAAAGCAGTGCGATTTATGCAAGGAAAGCTTACACATTCCCCCTTGTAACATGTATTCATGTTCTATTTCTGATATCATGGCACCCAAGAAAGCATCGAAGAAGAATGATGATTCCGGTTACGGTTCAAATCCGAACACATACGTTCTGTCTGATACTACGCCACGAGTTGTAGACTCGATTAAATCTTGGATGCAAAATTTTGAAATCTTGGAGCACGAAGTTATAAATCGCCCAAACGATTCTGGAGATGAAATGAACGACACTCATAGAACTAAACTCAGAATTCTAGCAGAGTCTGAGATTCATAAAATAGTTATGTGGCCAAAGCTCATGCCATACAATGACATGATAAGCTGGGGTCTGGAGAACACCGATGTGTAGACTAGGAGCATCATCAATCACCAAAAGACCGATGTTGGCTCTTTCAGGCCGGAACACCTCCAAGTAATGTACAAACTATCCCCTGATCCAAAATATATTTATAATGATGCATTCGTGATGGAGTTTGAACAAAAAGAATGTGTGCAATTTGACCGAAGATACCCAAACATAGTTAAATCCTGGTGGGGATATCCAACGAAATTTAGAGCTGACTCCCATGGTGTTTATTCCATTGCGTCATTAAATGAGTATATGATCTATGTAGCCATGATGTTATGTAGGATATTCGGAAGGAAAAGTCCTACTCATTTCCTAGTGGAATGGGTATCAATCATGCATGAGGTAGCTGGAGGATACACTTTCAACTGGGCTAAGATGTTGTTTGATAACTTAGCCAAGGAAATTTTTGCGTATCAAATGGCGAAGTCAAAAGATCAACCTACCCCTTTTTATATGTCTGTGTATGTCATGGATTCCATCTATTTCATGACTCCATTTCCATTGATGAATTGGAGCTGGAACCCAACCAGGGCAGAACCTATCCATTTTTATCATTCCAAACTATGGGAGGAAAAGGCCAAAGATTTATTTTATGAAATATGTCATAACGTAGTGATTCTCGTTCATCAAACACTATATGGTCATCTACCTCCTCGTATTTCAGATCAAATAATGGGAAACCTTAAAAAAGTTGCAGATTGGTTCATTGAAGAAAATTTCTCATATATCAGGGTTTTCAGATGCTCGGTTTCCCCTCATGCTCTCCCAAAGTTTCTGCCCGACAGACTGGTGTGCAAAGAAGTAGCTTACCAGATGGTAATAGGAGGCATTGGAAAAGAGCTAAAAGCTTCTCAGAAGAAAATTTGGCCAACCTTCCCTCTAAAGGTTGGTAGGTTTTCCTTGTTAGATTTTGGTCATTCCAAAGTAGACGCTACAACTTTAAAGGATGTCAAATTGGTTGACATTGAATTTAAAAGACATGATCCATACAAGATCATAGAGAATCACTTAGATCAATGCAATATGAAAATATATGTGCATGAATACTCCCCATATGATGATATATTTAGGGGAATCATATCATATGAGGAGGTACAAGACAAAGTTCAAACGTTATCCCCTGACCAACATGCCATTTTATTCACTTTCCAAAGGCATAGACAAAATAGTTTTCCCAAGATACTACAAGGAGAATTGATAACCACTCCTTTGGTGCAGGAATCCATACCTCCAGGTTTTGAACCAGGGCCTTCTGATAAACAAACTACCAAGGAATTCCCAAAGAATCTCGAAGTGTCTACATAAGAATTAGAAACCTCGCGGGCAGGATATCTAGGGCCGCAGACAAAGGTTCAATCTGGGACACTTCTAAACCATAAACAAATGGTACCTCCTTTATCACTAGTCACCCCTACTGATACATCACAAACAATAGAAGGAAAGCAATTCACAGAGATAGGCAGTCCAATTACAACACTAACCCCTCTGCAAACAAGTTTTAGAAATCCTGGTCCTGAAGTTATTTTTGCAAGTGATCTTACCCCGATCTCGCTTGAAGAGATGCCCCCTTCAAACTTTTTCTTTAGCATGAAAAGGAGGGCCATATTCAGAAAATAATCGCAACAGAATGAAGGGGTAGTAACCAAAGGGAAATGGATGATATTTGATGGATAGGGCTTGGAGGATTCATAGCTCGCCAAGGAAATGGCTCATTCATTAGGTGCCTTCGCTACAGCCAATCAGTGGTCAGTCGAGAATCTGGCTGAGCAATTGAAATAGAGAAATCTATTGAGAATCCAATTACAAAATCAGATAAGGAATTTAGGAAATAACGTCAGAAGTGAAGTCAACAAAGGTCTCAAACAGGCTAGAGCCAGTGATAAACAAGAAATTCAACAATTAAAATCCAATCTTTAGGAGATGAAAATAAATGTATAGGCGAGCGAAGGGCGGGCCATTCAACAAGGTGAGTTGGTGAAACAATTACAGACCAAGGTAAATTTGAATGAGAACATGGTTATATATGTAACTATTTTCCAAGCACAAGCAGTGGAGATATGTGAGAAGACGAAGTTAGCGCAACAAAGCCTTTTGAACAAGGTGGAAATTATTCCAAATAATTTTTGGGGGGTGAATGAATCATTAGATAATATTTGTTTTAGAGAAAGAGAGGCTACTGCATCTAGGGTCACTTTTCAAGAGGCGGTTGTGTCATCAACCATAGAAGAAATTTCTATAGTTTCCAGGTTGTTTGTTTCAGAGCAGTTCAGAGGTGACATACTATTGAAGACCTGGGAGGCCAACATAGATGAAAGTAAAAGAACGACTAAGGAAATCAAAGAGGCTTATGAAGAGGCTTTCCACTCACTAAATAAAGAGTCTTCCGGATTTGGAAAAGGTGATGTCTCTGAAGTACTGGGACAAGTTGATCTAGCAAAACATCAAATTGATATCAAAATAATCTCAAAAGAAACTCAGGCTAAAATATCATAGATAAAACAGGTCGATATTGCTCAGATGTATAGATGGCTGGTGAAACCTAATTTGCAGCTACACTTAATGACTGCAGAAGACAAAAGAATGGAAGACAAAATGCCACTATTGGAAAGGAAATGGTATATTTTTGAGGTAAAGGATGTGACAGAACCCTCCAGACTGATAGAACAATTTGTAAGCAGGTGTGTCAAATGTATTGGATGAGGAAAGGGTAGTGCTTCAAAGAAATAATGAAGTAATCTATACACATCATCTGTACATGTCACAATTAGAGACTATTGTGTTAGAGCTAGAAAACAAGGAAGGAAAACCTGTCTGCTAGCACGAGAAATAGATAGAGGAGAACTAAACGAAGCGTTCCACCTTTCTCATTTTGTAACTGTTACTTTTTAGAAATAAGGGGATTCCAAACAATTAGGGTTGGGGAATATTTGTATAAATGCATATTCAAAAGAATGAACAAAGGCTGCTTCTTGCCGTATGTAATTGAGAAAACTCTCCTCATTGAGAATTAATACAAGTGCAGACCATAGATTCCACATTTCATCCAGTTTGAGTTATGTGTTCTTCTGTCTTTCCGTATCTCAGCATATTTTTATATATTTCCTTAATGAATGCCTGATCGCAATTTAGTACAACATCTACTGTGGTTATATTTTATTTAGTTATCTGATAGCAAACATATTTTCCTTTGTATTTGATGTTAGCAAATACAAGACTTGTGAGTAAATTAGATTGCTAAATTTTATGCTTCATTAAAAGTTATATGATCTATTTTCTTCTTCTGTAACAAAGTAAGATTCTTCTGAAATTGATGCATTTCTTTGTCTAACAACTTTATGTTTTTCTCTCATTACATTCAATACTTTTTAATTTTAACCCAGACAAGAAAAACGACCTCTGAGCTATTATAATGTTAATTCAATTCAAGGAATATTTTCTCACACAATTGAGGTAGAAAAAGAAAACATTAAAAGTTTTCTTATTTTGTGATGCCTAACATTATACTTTGATCCTTAAGTATAAACTCAGGAACAACATATTTTTGGCGTCGTTGCCGGGGACATAGAAATGAAGTTGTTTTTGCCTGGGAGAATGAAATGGTAAGTTTCTTTGTTTGATAGTGAACAAAGATAGAATACAATATTAAGGCTAATTTTAATTTTTACTTGGCAACTTTGCCACTAATAAATTGGCATCCAGTCGAAGGAATACCAAAAAAAATTCGGATGATAAGCAGACCACACCCATATCTGACCCTGAAAATATTTTAAAACCAAGGGGATACCTTAAGCAGACCACTACTTCCACAAGTAAGGTCTATCAACCCAAACGCACACAATCTAATGCTAAGGTTTCACTCAAACAATTAACTCCGCAAGAAGGTTCCACCCAAATCCACTTCGGAGAAACATCGGTTGATAGAATTGAAGCCGAATTCATAAATGTCGAGTTGGCTTTACCCGAGATAAAGGCCAAAACTGATTCAGTTGCCTCCTTTGCTAATAAAGGTAAAAGACCCATCTCGATACTTGTTTTGATTGATATCTGGTCTGTTCCCGAAATAAAATTTCCCACTTCCCGAAGTTTTGAAGAATATACCCTCCACTCTGATTCGACAACTACTGGCTCTCTCGTTTATATATCCTGCAAATCTAAAGAGCCTATCCCTCATATTTATTTCCCCCCCTTTTCAAATCTTCTATCTCCTGATGAACAGTTCCCATAACCTCTTTCGCTTCATCTTGAAGTAACCAAAAGGTCACTACACGTCTTTGAAAACCCTCTTTATAACCTCCAAGTTTTATCCCTTATATTATCAATGGTTGTTGCCAGAGGAGGTGGTGGCGGAGGTGGTGGAGGTGGAGGAGGACATGTTGCTGGAGGAGGAGGAGGAGGTGGTCAAGGGCCACACCCACCTCCCAGAATATTTGCTAAAGTGGTTTCTATATATGCTCCTTTGGTCCTCCCAGTTCCCCTCCATGATTTACCCGAAAACTATATGAAAACCCTGCCAAAGTTTACAGGAGAGGGAGACTTAATCGCAATTGAGCACATAAATTTCTTTGACCAATTCATCGATATCCTTGGCCTTAAGCACGGGGATGTTTATTCAAGATTCCTAGTTCAAATGTTCGAGGGACAGGTGAGAACCTAGTTCTAAGGACTGTCCACAGGTTCAATAGGATCATATGACGAGTTAGAATTTGCCTTTCTCAGACAACAGGGAGAGATAAAATATCACCTATATTATTTGATCGAGTTTGGAGCTTTAAGAAAGAAAAATTTAGAAACAGTTCTTGAATTCACTCAAAGATTTAGTAAATTATATAACAAGATCCCAGCTGAGGTTAAACCTTCCCAACCCGCAACAAAAGTAACTTTTGTTGGGGATTTCGAGCCTAATTTTTCTCTACTATTGAGGGAAAGGAGAGCGACTGACCTCACTAGAATGAAAGACGATGCTGTGGAAATCGAGTCAAATATGATGGCATCTGGAAAATTAAAAACCAAAATCGAAACTGGAAACAAAGATACCAGACGATTCAGAGAGAAAGCAGGACCCTCTAGATCTGGGAGGTCCTCAGAAGATAAGATGGATGATATGAAAAAAATAATCAAAGAACTATCAAACAAAATTTCGAAGATGGAACTGGATCAATCTAAAACATACCAGTTTGTAAGAAAAGATTTCAGAAGAAATCCTAACCCTCAAATACAACAAAGAAAAATAAAAAATGAGGACCAAAATATTCAGACTCCCTTTAAAAACGAAAATTTTATAGGAGGAGAAGATATGCAAAACTTTAAGGAGTTAGAGGAAGATATGAATAATCTTGGCGATGATTGTCAACAACCTCATTTGACGAGGAAAGATTATGAAAGGTATTTAAACACATAATACCAATCTAGTAGTGATGATAGCGTAAATATCACAGAAGATTCTTCTTATCAAGGAATCGTTGATAATATAATGGCCGAGCTCCGATAGAATTATAATCTAAGGCCTAGAGATAGAAGTATCACAACTTCCCAACTGAAGAAAATCTTGTCGAGAAGTAAAGAAAATGAGGCAGCTCAACCAACAACTGAAACATAGACTACCAAAATAAAAGTAGCTGAAACACAGACTGCCAAATTAAAAGAGGCTGACTCACAGACCGTCAAAACAAAAACAGCCGAAACATAGACTGTCGAAACAAAAACAGCTGAAACTAAAGCAACACATACCAATAAATCAGAAAAAAGGGAGATAGAAATCCAAACCAGAGAAGCTGATAAGACAACATGAAGTTTTAATCTAGAAAGTGAGATTAATAAGATCAAGATCCCTGTACCTTTGGTCGAACTGGAAAAGAACCCTATATACAAAAAACAAATTTCCAAAATGATATTTTTTCAGATATTGAAAGTCAGGCCGATGTTATAAATTTAGAAGATGATAAACTGAATATAATATTTGGTTCGTGCTTTGAAGGTGCCAAACATAACGTCACCCCCTTCTACATTACACTAACTGTGCATGATCATCTGATCCATAATTGCATGTTGGATTCTGGAGCTTCCCACAATGTGATGCCTAAAGCTATTATGGATAGACTTGGTCTCGAAATCACCAGACCATATGGAGATCTATATTCTTTTGATTCGAGAAAAGTTAAATGTATAGGTATGATTAAATATTTAGTGGTTAATCTAGCATAGATCCCTATAAAAAGTATTATGATGGATGTGGTTGTTGCTGATGTCCCTTCAAATTATGACATGTTGTTGTCCAGGTCTTTGGGCACCAAACTTGGAGGATCCCTTCAACTCGACATGACATACACTACAATCCTGATCTTCGGCGGATAGTTCACCTGCCTGTACAGAGAAACGAGGCTGGCATATGCAGTAAATGATCCGCTGAATCTGAATAATTACCCTGTTTATGTCACAGATCAGGATTTAGGAAATTGTATACTATCGATTGATGATGATTTATAAGAATGTATAGAAGAAAATTATACAGAAAAAGGAAAAATAGAAAAAACAAATAAAAATGTAAATAGGATTGGAGTTTGGAAAATGTATTTCGATGGTGCTTTGCCATGTGAAGGAGAAGGAGCTGGAGTGCTGTTTGTGGCACCTGAGGATGAGTTTATTATTCCATTCTCTTACAAATTATAGTGGGATATTGATTATGCCAATAATGTATGTGAATATGAAGCCATGGTCTTGGGATTAAAGGCTGCCATGAAGCTGAAAATTGAAAACCTGATAGTTTATGGTGATGCGAAATTGATCGTAAAACAGATAAAGCAACAGTACCAGGCCAAACACCCAAGGTTGCGATCCTATAGAAATTGTGCCTGGGATCTTATTACAAATTTTTTCTCATTGTTTAATATCCACCACATCCCTAGAATGGAAAATCGACAGGCGGATTCCTTGGCCAAAGCCATTGCAACATTTGTACCTCCTATTGTTCTCAAACTAAAGTATCATATAGAAATGAGGCACAAACCATCAATACCAAACAATACACAACACTGGCAGATATTCTAAGATGATGAGCAAATCAGACAATTCTTAGAAATGGTGGACGAATTTGCTGAAACACATATTGATCAAGAAAATCAGAATGATCCTGATTGGATTATGCAAGAAGGTGAAKATCCTCAGGAGTTTCGAGATAAGATCGCTAATCACTACATGCTGGTACTAAAAAATAATTAGATCCCTAATGGTCTGATTCCTGTGGAGAGATTATTCGATCGTGACGATATTTCCTTAAAGTCTACTTTCCAGCCTTAGCTAGAAGAGGTTGAAGACTGTGATATAGGMACCAAGGAAACTCCTAAGCTGGTAAAAATATCTAAATACCTCCCTCCTGAAATAAAAAGAAAACATGTCGAAGTTCTCAAACAGTACAAGGACATTTTTGACTGGTCCTATGATGAATTAAGAACTTATGATACCACCATAATCGAACACAAAATTCCTTTGAAGAAGGGTGTTAAACCGTTCAGTTAGAAGCTCAGACAGATAAATCCCATACTACTGCCTGTGATAGAAAATGAGGTAAAGAATCTCCTAGATGATAAAATCATTGTTCCACTCAGATACTCCAAATGGGTAGCCAATCTAGTCCCAGTAAGAAATAAAAACGGTGAGATTAGACTGTGTGTAGATTTCAGAAATTTAAACAAATCATCTCTCAAAGATAATTATACATTACCTAAAATGGATCATGTATTGGAAAAAGTGGTTGGAGCAAATAGAATGTCTATGATTGATGGATTTTTGAGATATAATCAAATTGCAGTCCACGAGGATGATAGAGAAAAAATCGCGTTCACCACCCCATGGGGTACCTTTATGTATGACAAAATGCCATCTGGTTTGATGAACGCAAGTGCCACCTTCCAATGAGCTATGGACATCACCTTTGTCGGTGAAAGAGATAAGTTCTTTTTCATTTATCTTGATGATCTAACTGTATTTTCTAAATCTAATGCAGAACACCCGGTACACCTCAAACAGAGTTTTGAGAAATGTCAAAAATTCAGTTTGTCTTTAAATCTCAAGAAATCTCACTTTGCAATGCAGGAAGATAAAATCTTGGGCCACATAGTATCTCGAGATGGAATTAAAATCGACCTGAAAAGGGTTGAATATATAGATACTATCAATATTCCTAGAAATAAAAAAGAGATTTGGTCATTTTTAGGAAAAATTAACTTTCAAAGAAGATTCATCCCAAACTTCGCTGAAATTGTAAAATTGATTATAGATATGCCTAAGAAGGACAACGAGGTCAAATGGAAGACCGAAGGCAAAGCATCATTCGAACGCATCAAGAAGGTTATAGGTGAAGCATCGATGCTGGCAAGCCCAGATTATCTAAAATAATTCTTAATTTTCTCATTCACATTCGAACACACAATTGCAGTAGTACTCCTACAGAAGAATGAAGAAGGGTTCAAACAACCAATAGAATTCTTTAGTAAAAGCCTTAGAGATGTAGAGTTGAGATACGATATACTGGAAAAGCAGGCATATGCAGTGGTGAAGGCCCTAAAGGATTTCAGGACCTATGTACTACATTCTAAAATAATTGCATATGTACCCACCAATTCCGTTAAAGATATATTGGTTCAACTCGACAGTGATGGAAGGAGGGGCCAATGGCTTGCTAAAATTCAAGAGTTTGATATGGAGTTGAAACCAACAAAACTCATCAAAGGACAGGGTTTGGCTAAGCTACTATATGAATCTAATTTTAGAGTGCTTGGAATAAACCATCTGCAAGCTTACGAAGAAATTCCAGATATAGAAGAATTTGACAGTCAAATACCTACAACTCAAATCCAGGAGAATTTCTCTTCTTCAGCTTGGTATAAAGATATAGTCTCTTACCTTCTAACTCTGCAGTACCCAGGCAATATGAATCCTTCCAAAGATAGAATGTTGCACGCAGTAAAATATTGTATCATGAATAACAAATAATATTGGAAAGATCCTCTGGGATTTTTACTAAGTTGTTTGGTAGAATCTGAAACAGAGAGAGTCATAAATGAATTTCACGAAGGAGTGTGTGGAGGACATCAAACATGGAGAGCAATGGCCTATAAAATCCTGAGAGCAAGATATTATTAGCCTAAATTATTTGCTGATGTGAATGCTAAAGTCAGAGCCTGTAACCCCTGGCAACTATTTTCAGGCAAACAAAAGCTTCCCGCATTACCTTTGGTCCCAGTTAAAACTGAAGCCCCGTTTTAATAATGGGGGCTGGATTTTATCGGTGAAATCAATCCACACTCTAGTGTGCAACACAAATGGAACCTGACCACTACGGATTATTTCACTAAATGGGTAGAAGCCATTCCAACCATAAACGCTACAAATTCGGTGGTGATAAATTTCTTGGAGGAAAACATTTTATCTAGATTTGGCTGTCCTCGGAAGATAGTTACAGATAATTCCCAGGCATTTAAATCTATGGCGATGGTCAGTTTTTTCCAAAAGTACAATATTGTGATGGGTCATTCCACAATGTACTATCCTCAAGGCAATGGATTAGCTGAATCATCAAATAAAAGCTTGATCACCATGTGATAGAAAGATTTGCCTCACCATTGCTATCTTGCACAGAGGGCCTTTTTACATTTCTCGATGCAGACTTATCATCCCTTTTTGATGAATCCAGAGCTAAAAATACACATTTTTCCACATATACGTGCCCTATCAGCTATACAACAAGCGTATACACAGGCTTCTCCACTACATCTTGCGTACATCGAGATTTGTTCCAGAAAGTACAAAAATGGAGTCGGGTTTCCATGTCATGACAAGAGATCTTTGATCCTTGACCTTCCATATACTGGAAACGTTCTGACTCGACCCTTTAGTTGCATTTTGAAGGCTATAAGAGCACAATTTTGAGCTATGGAAAAGAAGAGAAAGAATTCAACTTTGAGAGCAAAGCTACTCTGGAGAAATTACTTCATATTGAGTCTACATCCCTTTGTCCCTCAAGTCTGAACACAATGTTAAACCCCCAAGCTCTTTACCTATTGTTGAGAGAACCTCATTTTATCTCTCTTTTGAGCTTGCCTTTGGTGGAGGATTGAAGTGGTGGAGGCCCAGTTGCAAGGAAATTGGTTCCTTGGTTTCGAACCATGCCGACATGAAAGTCTGTAATGTTGACACTTCTATTGACCAATTATTAATAGAAATACTCCTTTCCCATCCTATTGGTATCGTGAAAATATATGATTATTATCCATGGGCATGTTTGTAATGTTTATTAATGGATTATGCTATCTGATGTGTTAACCCCTTTACATTATCACTATATACTTGCTTTGCTTGTTTGTTAATAACTTATTGCAGGTATAAAGCTTTGGGTCAAAATGCTCAACGATGGAACATCATCGAACATTGAATCGAGGTAGGCCTCTTTCTTATCTTGCACATTAGTTTATGTAGCATACAATGGAATTGAGTTGATTTATGCAGTCATACCTGTCTGTTGTGGTTTACCCTTGGCCATAGAGATTTTTTCCCTCATAACACACCATAATTAAGAAAGTGTTGAATGAAAATAATAAAGCCTGGCATGTGCATTTGAAATATGATTTGTAGGCGAATCAGATAGGCACCAAGAAATTGATCGGGATGTCCCCTTTTCAAATGGTGTACGGGACTAACGTAGTACTACCTATAAACCTGGCTCTGCCTGTAATGAAACTCTCACAAGATGAAAAGGAAGATCCAAATCACGTCACCAGAAGAATAAATCAATTGGTCGAAGTCCAACAAAATAGGGTTGAAGTGGATGAAAAACTTCAGAAGTATCAGGATAACATGAAAGCCATGTTTGACCAAAAAGATAAAGATAGGGAATTCCTCCCTGGTGACCCGGTTTTAAAGTGGGATGCTAGGAAGAAAGATTCAAGAAAGCACGACAAATTTGACCATATCTGGTGTGGACCTTCCAAAATCATAGCTTCTAAAGGGAAAAATTCCTTTTTGCTAGAAAATTTGGATGGTAAAATCCTTAACGCCCCTATCAATGGGCATTACCTGAAGCATTTTATGCAATAATCGGTTTCCAAAACTCTCACTGTACATACCGGTTTGATTTTTTTGTTTTTTGATTCACAGTTTTTCATTTCTTCGGTAAGTTTTTACTTTCACTATAAATAAAACTAGGTTAGTGGATTTCATAAAAAAACAAAAATATAAAAATAAGTAACACATAGAGTTATAGTTCGTGTAAGTTCCTGACATTATTCATGTTATTATCATATAGGATACTTTCCAATAGCCGAGAGATAAGAGACATCAGAAGTCAACCTTCACGTATCAGAACATTGGCTTTCTCTCAAAACATGTGATAAATAAATATTTTACTTGGTTGGAAATATAAGAATGAATCTAAGGTATGAGATTCTGCTCTGTTTAAATTTTCAAAGAAATATCACCTAATATGAAAAAGGTCTCATATGTACAAATATTGTCACCTAATCTATAACCAGAGGAATGGAAAATTACGTTTTAATTATCAAAGAGTTTTCTCTGGATAAAATAAAAATGAAATAAAACTTATAATAAAAAAAATAAGCAATAAGAAGACCTTAAAGAAAAAGTTTCAAGAATCAAGTAAAAAGTTTGCATAAGATTGATCGTGCTTACAACAGAACCTCTGAATCCTCATTCTGTTCCCCTGTTCATTTTGAAGTTTATTTTTCACATGATTCCTGATACCATCCCATGGTCTTCATAGAGGAAAAAGGGTCTCACCTGAACCCTGAAAACTCAAACAAATCTTCAAAATGAGGATAGGTAAAAATTATTATGATTCCTCTAACTTTAACTGAACACAAAAGTATGTCTAGGCTAAGCCTAACTATCTTATCCCTTCTAATAGGTTTAAACTGATTAGTTTCGCTCAAGGAAGGTCCCTGGAAAATAAAAAACCCCATGAGAATTTCCCTGTAGGTGAAGGTGTTTTGAAGGTCAGAGGAGGTTTAGTCTAGAGTAATCAAAGTGAGTTAACATACCTCTATTGATAAATTATAAGCATATATCATCCCTGGTATATTGTATACAAATTGATTGCCCCCACTTCATGTTTTAATAAATATAAGACAGATGGTGAAAGGAAATTCATAAAATGATTGCCCCCATCTAGTCCAAAAGAGATGATGAAAGGAAATTAATTAAATGATTGCCCTCATCTCAACATTTAAATGGAAAATTACTGATTGAAGTGGTGAAAGGAAATTCAATGTGGGAAATTAGATAACTTCACCGTGGTACTGAACATGCTCGTTGGCAGTGAAGCAATGTCTACGATATCTGCAAGGTTGTTATACATGAATTATAATGTGCTCTAGTAACTAGTTCTCTTTTCGACTAGATCTACATTCTAAGCTAACACGAGACTCCCTAACTAAAAACATTGAAATTACTTTACCTTGATGCGAACAAAATCGAACAGAGCCTGGTACAACAATTAAGGTTGTTTTGATTATCTTAAGCAAATTTGAAGTCAATTTTAAGAAAAGGAAGCCATTGATAAGCCTAAAATCGAGAGCAGTGAATGATTAAGTTTTGAAAGTTTTCAAAGATAAGGACGAAATCTTAAGTCCTCTCGTGTGCCCTCTTTCAGAATGTGTTTCACAAAAATGAAATAATGACTCCATTTATCAAATAAAGGCACTTGGTCTACTATTCTTCTCATCCCACAGGGAGACAATATCCCTAGATGCAGCCTATGTTGGAACACATGTTTTTCTAGTATTTAAACTTTAATAATTTTCATTCTCGTTTACATAAGAGAAAAAACCACTTGAGTCTCACCGTTGATAAAGTTTTATGTATGATTCAATGATCTAAAATCTTTCAAATTTATGAAGCCGCCAAATGATTAATGAGACAAATCACTAAAATTTGCTTCGGAGTATCGCGTTTCAGATATTTCGTTATGTCTTAACATTCAAAATCCTGATACCTGAAAGACATCCATTTTAACTATTCTTAAATCTTTAAAAGACATGTGTATGGATGTACGTATGCATCTTGAGTCTTCTCCTAGTAGACAAGTGGCACTTTTTCTGAGCTTGTCGTCTAAGAGTTCGCGTGATTCAAATTAACACGTGGCACCTTTAGGATGACTCATCCTTGACACGTCGTCGCAAGTAATGGCCTTTCGGAGATATAACAAGGAGTCAACTTGCAAACTTACGAAACGATAAAATGTCGAAAGAGTAATTCTCGATTAATTAAATCAAACTAAGTCAAAGGTAATTAATCATTTCACATTTCGGGAATCAGGGGGTTTACCATTCATCACATCCAAAAAATCCTGAAACCCGAGTTCCCGAAAGCATTGAGTTTTAAATGTGATTAATTAACATCTTAAAATGAAATTAACAATGTAAATTAATATTTCGCACATTGGCGTTTTGGKATATTTCAATTTTGTTCCATCCAAAACTCTTGATCATGAATCGTCGATATTTAGTAACATTGATTATGAATCAAAAACAATGATTTCTAGTGTATAATGCGTATCGCTAGATGTACTTTCCTCATTAAAGCCAATAAATTCATCATCCGTAAAGGCGTGCTCGAATTAATGCAAACTGAGCGTAAATAAAAATGTTCTATTTTAAAATTTATTTTTACCTTCAGCAAAGTAGTGAAATTTATACAAGGAAACCTTACACATTCCCCCTTGTAACATGTATTCACGTTCTATTTCTGATATCATGGCACCCAGGAAAGCGTTGAAGAAGAATGATGATGTCGGTGAAGGTTCAAATCTGAACACAGACATTCTGTCTGATACTACGCCATGAGCTGTAGACTCAATTAAATCCTGGATGCAGATTTTTGAAATCTTGGAGCATGAAGTTATAAATCACCTAGACGATTCTGGAGATGAAACGAATGACACTCACGGAACTAAACTTATAACTATAGTAGAGTCTGAGCTTCATAAAAAAGTTACGCGGTTGAAGCTCATGCCATACAATGACATGATAAGCTGGGGTCTAGAGAACACCGATGTGCAGACCAAGAGCATCATCAATCACCAAAAGGTCGTTGTTGGATCTTTCAGGCTGGAACACCTCCAAGTAATGTACAAACTATCCCCTGATCCAAAATATATTTATAATGTTGCGTTCGTGATGGAGTTTGAACAAAAAGAATGTATGCAATTTGACCGAAACTACCCAGACATAGTTAAATCCTGGTGGGGATATCTAGTGAAATTCAGAGCTGACTCCCATGGTGTTTATTCCACTGCATCATTAAATGAGTATATGATCTATGTATCTATGATGCTATGTAGGATATTTGGAAGGAAAATCCCTACTCATTTCCCGGTGGTATGGGTAGCAATCATGCACGATGCAGCCGAGGGATACACTTTCAACTGGGCTAAGAAGTTGTTCGATAACTTAGCCAAGGAAATTTCTGAGTATCAAATGACGAATTCAAAAGGTCAACCTGCCCCTTTTTATATGTTTGTGTATGGCATGGATGCCATCTGTTTCATGACTCCATTTACATTGATGAATTGGAGTTGGAACCCAACCAGGGCAGAACCTATCCATTTTTATCATTCCAAACTATGGGAGGAAAAGGACAAAGATTTCTTTTATGAAATCTCTCATAATGTAGTGATTCCCATTCATCAAACACTATATGGTCATCTACCTCCTCAAATTTCAGATCAAATTATGGGAAATCTTAAAAAAGTTGTTGATTGGTTCATTGAAGAAAATTTCTCATATATTAGGATTTTCAGATGCTCGGTTTCCCCTCACGCTCTCCCAAAGTTTCTACCCGACAGCTGGTGTGTAGAGAAGTGGCTTACCAAACGGTAACATGAGGCATTGGCAAAGAGCTAAAATCTACTCAGAAGAAAGTTTGGCCAACCTTCCCTCTACAAGTTGGTAGGTTTTCCTTGTTAGATTTTGGTCATTCCAAAGTAGAGGCTACAACTTTAGAGGATGTGAAATTGGTTGACATTGAATTTAAAAGACATGATCCATACAAGATCATAGAGAATCACTTAGCTCAATGTAATATGAAAATATATGTGCATGAAGACTCCCCATATGATGATATATTCAGGGGAATCAGATCATATTAGGAGGTACAAGACAGAGTTCAAACGTTATCCCTCGACCAACATGCCAGTTTCTTCACTTTCCAAAGGCATATACAAAATAGTTTTCCAAAGATACTACAAGGAGAATTGATAACCACTCCTCTGGTGCAGGAATCCATACCTCTGGGTTTTGAACCAGGGTATTTTGATAAACAAACTACCGAGGAATTCCCAAAGAATCTCGAAGTGTCTACACAAGAATTAGAAACGTCGCAGGCAGGATATCTAGGGCCACAGACAAAGGTTCAATCCGAGACACTTCTAAAACATAAACAAATGGTACCTCCTTTATCGCCGGTCACCCCTATTGATACCTCAAAAAAAATAGAAGGAAAGTAGTTCACAGAGATAGGCAGTCCAATTACAGCACTAACCTCTCTGCAGTCAAGTTTCGGAACTCCTGGTCCCAAAGTTATTTTTGCAAGTGATCTTACCCTGATCTCGCTTGAAGAGATTCCCCATTCAGACTTTTTCTTTAGCACGAAAAGGAGGGCCATAGTCATAAAATAATCGCAGCAGAAAGAAGGGGTAGTAACTAAAAGGAAAAGGATGATATTTGATGGATAGGGCTTGGAGGATTCAGAGCTCGCCAGGGAAATGGTTGGTTCATTAGGCGCCTTCTCTAGGGCCAATCAGTGGTCCATCGAGAATCTGGCAGAACAATTGAAACAAAGAAATCTATTGATAAGCCAATTACAAAATCAGATAAGGACTATAGAAAAGAACGTCAGAAGCGAAGTCAACAAAGGTCTCGAACAGGCTACAGCCAGTGATAAACAAGAAATTCAACAGTTAAAATCTAGTCTCGAGGAGATGCAAAGAAATGTATAGGCGAGCGAAGGGCGGGCCATTCAGTAAGGTGAATTGGTGAAGAAATTACAGGCCAAGGTAAATTTACATGGTTATAGATATAACCATTTTCCAAGCACAAGCAGTGGAGATATGTGAGAAGTTGGAGTTAGCGCAATGAAGCCTTTTGAACAAGGTGGAAATGATCCAAAATCATTTTCAGGGGGTGAACGAATCATTGGATAATATTTGTTTCAGAGCAGGTTAGAGGTGATTTTGGATAATTTCTTATATGGCTGATGACACAAAAGCCTCTTGAAAAGTTCCCAGGTTGTCTGTTTCAGAGCAGGTCAGAGGTGACATACTATTAAATACCTGGGAGGCCAACATAGTTGAAAGTAAAAGAACAGCTAAGGAAATCAAAGAGGCTTATGAAGAGGCTTTCCACTCACTAAATAAAGAGTCTTCAGGCTTCGAAAAAGGTGATCTTTCCAAAGTACTGGGACAAGTTGATGTAGCAAAATATCAAATTGATATCAAAACAATCTCAAAAGAAACTCAGGCTGAAATCTCACAGCTAAAACAGGTCAATATCACTCAGATAGATAGATGGCTGGTGAAACCTAATTTGCAGCTACAGTTAGTGACTGCAGAAGACAAAAGAATGGAAGACATATTTCCACTATTGGAAAGGAAATGGTATATTTTTTAGGCAAAGGATGTGACAGAACCCTCTAGAATGATAACACAATTTATAAGCAGGTGTGTCGAATATATTGGACGAGGAAAGGGCAGTGCTTCAAAGAACTAATGAAGTAACCTTTACACATCATCTGTATAGGTCACGATTAGAGACTATTGTGTCTGAGATGGAAAACAAGGAAGGAAAATGTCTCTGCCAGCATGAGAAAGAGATAGAGGAGAACTAAATGAAGCATTCCACCTTTCTCATTTTGTAACCGTTACTTTTTAGAAATAAGGGGTTTCCAAACACTTAGGGTTGGGGAATCTTTGTATAAATGCATATTCGAAAGAATGAACAAAGGTTGCTTCTTGCCATATGTAATTGAAAAAAATCTCCTCATTGAGAATTAATACAAGTGCAAACCAAAGATTCTACATTTCATCCAGTTTGAGTTATGTGTTCTTCTGTCTTTCCATATCTCAACATCTTTTTATATATTTCCTTAATGAATGTCTGATCACAATTTAGTACAACATCTATTGTGGTTATATTTCATTTAGTTATCTGATAGCAAACATATTTCCTCTATATTTGTTGTTAACAAATACAAGACCTGTGAGTTAATTAGATTGCTACATTTTATGCTTCATTAAAAGTTATATGATCTATTTTATTCTTCTGTAACAAAGTAAGATTCTTCTGAAATTGATGTCTTGCTTTGTCTAACAACTTTATGTTTTTCTCTCATTACATTCAATACTTTTTAATTTTAACTCAGACATGGAAAATGGCCTCTGAGCTGTTATACTATTAATTCAATTTAAGGAATTGTTTCTCACATAACTGAGGTAGAAAAAGCAAACATTAAAACTTTCCTTATTTCCTGATGCCTGACAGTATACTTCGAGCCTTAAGTATAAACTCAGGAACAACAGTCCCAAAGTTGGGCTCGTCATTTGGAAAGGATCTAAGAATATGTGAAGTGACGTAAATGTGGTGGAAAATGACTAGAGGGTGAGTCAACTAGATTGTTCAGGGTGAGTTGACTAGGTTGTGAGTCAACTAGTCTAACCATGTCAAATTTCAGTGCATACAATCACAAATTGAAAATAGTTCAATGTTGGCCCCATTCACATGTCATTTATATGTGCCAGTTTCAAGTACATGAGCATTTTAGAGGAGGAAATTACATAGTTGTTACCACAAAAGGGGAAAATTTATCCAATTGTAAGAAATGGTTTAACCTTGAACAATGCACGAAAGAGAGTGTGATTAAATGATGTGTTTTAATCAAATTCTAAAGTTGGAGGTAAGGAAATATCTAAAAGGTCTTCCCTAACATCATATTGCGAAATATTTTATTGTGTATTTATCTTTAGCAAAGTCTTCACTATTGCACCCACCACCTTAGATCGCCTAGTTTTAATAATAGATCCAACAATTGATTCTTGGGTATCTAAACACTTAGCACTTCATGATGGGATAGTAGGAAACATGCTTGGGTTGGCTATGATAGACACATTTCTCATAGGCTGAAGAAAAATCTTAAAATTAGTTTTTTCCCTTGTATGCCCAACTTCACTTATGGGGATAGGAATAACTATATGGGATATACTTCCATCAACATCTAGAATTTTATCTTGAAAATAATTCTTTAGCACTTACTCAACAAGAGATGTTTCTTATTCCTTTGCATTGAGAACAACCACATACAACCTTTATTTGAAAAAAATCACCCAAATCATTTGTAGGGAATCCCACCTCCTGCGACACCATAGATGTGGATTGTTCTAGAAAAAATTGTTCATATAAATATCTCTCATATGCACAACATGGAATATTGTTAAAAAGTGTTCCACATTGAATTGATGAATTGATGATGGAAACAAGTAGGCGTGTGGCTCAAATTTTAGTCTAGAAACCCTCCCATATCATTAAGGCATGCAAATAGTCTATCCATGTAAAATTTCAGTGCATACAAAAACAATTTGAAAAATTTTCAACGTTGGCCCCATTCACAGGTCACCATTGCCCATGTCTAGACCTAGTACAATGTTTGTTCGTTGTTCCTTTTAAAAAATGGATAATGATCCCCTCCCACATCTATAAGGAATCAAAACCTTTCAAAAACATTATGGACACCTTTATCCTAGCATCAGGGGGTGGATGGGTCATATCAAAAATGGAAAATCTCAAGTATTTATTTTAACACCCATAGAAGCATCCAAACCACCATCCTTTGAATCCTATAGATTAGTAGGGGTTAAAGGATTAGCATTAGGGTTAGGTTTAAGGAGGATATGAGGGTTCCTCATTTGGTTTTGTATGTTATAGGATTTGGGTTTAAGGGTTATAAGAGATTTAGGTTAAGGGTTATATGTATTGGTGTTGATAAGGGTTAGGGGTTAAGAGTTGTAAGAGTTAGGAACTAATATATGTTAGAAATTGGGGGTTTAAGGGGTTAGTTTTTTGGGTTTATATGGACTACAAGATTGCAATAATATGGGTTATATGAGTCATATGGTTAGTGGTACTCATTGTGGATAATGGTTATTATAGGTTGAAAATTCACAGGGGTTATAACAATTAGGAGTTATAGGTGTTATTCAAAGTAAGGGTTAGGAGATGTATTGGTGTTACAATTATAAAGGTTAGAGGTTAGAATAAATAATGTTTATTGGTGTTAGTTGTATAAGATTATAAAGGTTAAGGGATAGGTGTTATATCATAGGGGGTAACTAAGGGTCATAGGAATTAGGGTTGATACATTCTTAGGAGTTTCGAGATAGGGTTTATGTGCCAATGGGATTAGTACAAGTTTAGTTGGGTTATTGATGAAGGGTAATAGGGTAAAGTTTAAGGGGTTATAAGAATTAAAAATATGTTGTTATATGTTAGAGTGTTCAGTTTTAAGTATTGTAAGAAATATGAGTTAAGGTTTATAAGGAGTTTGAAATAAATGATAAGCAACCACTCGATGTTGGTTTTCCTACCCAAATTTCTAATTCCGTGCTTGAGAGACAGAGGGCGGGGGTACAGAGAGATATATATTATAGAATAAAAAATGTCTCATGTGGATTATGTCATTTACCCTGCCTCTTTTTTTGTCCCATTATTTTTGCTCCTTACAAGCATCCCTAAGGTCATAGGACACAAAATGAGTAATGACACCTTTGACATGGTATAACCCTACATTTTTGTCCATTTTCTTTCAAATATTCCTTCTCCTTTTCCTCATACAAACTTCCTATAGGTGTGGAATGTAGTGGGAGAGGAGGATTGAATCTTAGCCTGATTTGTTTGAGCTTGATTTTCCTCAAAGACTCCTTGTAAAATTGAGACCTATGCAGGGTAGCTTATAAATTATGAGGGGAGTGTGGTTGTATCCTCTAAATATTATAAATGGATTTATTTGTAGTTTGATAATGGAAAGTAGAGTCTAAGATTAAGAAGAAGGAAAGATTAGAGTTAACAAATGAAGCATTTGTAACCGATTACATATTGAGTTAACAAATGGAGCATCTTCTTCTAGTTGGATTTTTCCCATATATATATGTGTGTGTGTGTGTGTGTGTGTGTGTGTGTGTGTGTGTGTGTGTGTGTGTGATCCACTAAAGGTGATACATTATCTTATGTATGATCCCATAATTTTAAATGTGTAAACTTCCACATCAAGCATGGCCACGCTAGAATCATGGGGTCATTGGACTTAAGGAGGGATTTGTATTGATCCCTTTTAGTTTTGGGTTGTTAGTATTTTCAATTGCACGCACCTTTCAATCTAGTCAAAGTTCAATTAATGTCTCTTGTTATTGTAGGGTTATAAAGCCTCATCCCAATGCCCATATGCCTCCAACCTTGTGATCTAACCATTTGGTGACAAGTGTCATGAAGGGTCATGACCAAGACTAGGGATAACTTTCAATTCAAGGCTAGGAATGACCAGACCCACATCAAGTGAAGGAAGAAAATTACGAAGGTACATGTGTTGTACCATTCCATGTCAACAACAACACATCCATTCATTGGGAACACTAAAACCCGACAAATCGATGACTCCACTAAATTAGGGTTTATGGTTTACATGATGAATTGATGATGGAATAAAGTGGGTGTGTGAATCAAATTTGAGTCCAGAAACCCTCACATATCGTTAAGGCATGCGAATAGTCTATCCATGTCAAATTTCAATGCATACAGAAATAGTTTGAAAAAATTTCAACGTTGGCCCCATTCACAGGTCATTGTTGTCCATGTCTAGTCCTAGTACAATTTCCTTGTAAAATTTGAATAAAATATTTGGAGAATGATAATTTTGAAGGTGCTAGGCCTCTTCCTACACACCACCATATCACCTCTCATTGACAGTCTGTGTATCGATCCCTTTTAGTTTTGGGTTGTTTGTATTTTCAATTGCACACACCTTTCAATCTAGTCAAAGTTCAATTAATGTCTCTTGTTACTGTAGGGTTATAAAGCCTCATCCAAATTCCCATATGCCTCCAACCTTGTGATCTAATCATTTGGTGACAAGTGTCATGAAGGGTGATGAATAAGACTAGGGGTAACTTTCAATTCAAGGCTAGGAATGACCAGGCCCACATCAAGTGAAGGAAGAAAATTAAGAAGGTACATGTGTTGTCCCATTCCATGTCAACAACAACACATCCATTCATTGGGAACACTAAAACCTAACAAATCGATGACTCCACTAAATTAGGGTTTATGGTTTACATGATGAATTGATGATGGAAGAAAGTGGGTGTGTGAGTCAAATTTGAGTCCAGAAACCCTCCCATATCGTTAAGGCATGCAAATAGTCTATCCATGTCAAGTTTCAATGCATACAAAAACAATTTGAAAAAATTTCAACGTTGGCCCCATTCACAGGTCACTGTTGCCCATGTCTAGTCCTAGTACAATTTCCTTGTAAAATTTGAATAAAATATTTGGAGAATGGTAATTTTGAAGGTGTTAGGCCTCTTCCTACACACCACCATATCACCTCTCATTGACAGTCTATGTATTGATCCCTTTTAGTTTTGGGTTGTTATTATTTTCAATTACACGCACCTTTCAATCTAGTCAAAGTTCAATTAATGTCTCTTGTTACTATAGGGTTATAAAGCCTCATCCCAATGCCCATATGCCTCCAACCTTGTGAACTAATCGTTTGGTGACAAGTGTCATGAAGGGTGATGACTAAGACTAGGGGTAACTTTCAATTCAAGGCTAGGAATGACCAGGCCCACATCAAGTGAAGGAAGAAAATATAATCATAAAAATGTAAATCCCTGGGATGACATACCTACATCGTTGGTATGATTAGGCATAGTCGCATAGAGCTCCTCTTGTTTTAGAGAATAGTTCATTCTCTACTAAACAGGGGCAACCACATGAATGTGGAAGCTCTAATTATGCCCCCCCCCTCCCCCCCGCCCCCCTTCACATCACTCTCAATTTCCCCATAGTACCTAACTTGAAATAAAAACATATGAAGATCATATAAAATATATAAACACATACCTCTTCTTTTCAACAATTAAATATCAGTCATCTTCTTCTTCATCCAGCTCAACATTTGTATCAAGATCTGGTTCAGAATCGATACTAGTGAAAGGATCATTCATATCAACATCATCATCAATGCCATTTTTTCTAATATAGTTATCGATATCGTCAATGAGATCGTCATCTCCTACATTTGGATGATTAACTTCTTTGTCTAACACATCGACTACATGAGCCACCTGCTCCTAATCTACATAATCATGATATTCTTCCTCGCTATTATCTTCATCCTCGGCTACATGATTATACTTTACTGGTCTTCATCTTGGATCATATCTAACAATGTATGACCAACCTGCTTTACCAGGTACCTCTGAGTAAAATACTTGCTCACATTGACTTGGAAGAACATAAGGCTCCGTACCCGGTTCAAATGCCCTTGTATTAACCATGGTAAATCCATTATCATGCTCAATAATAGTTCTTTCAGGATCATGTTCATGCATTCGTAGCATGTACCATTTAACCTCAAACAAAACTATTTTAAAAGAATTAAAATCACACTCAATTATATCCTCCAAATGCCCATAGTACTTATTCTCAGTTTCTTCTGGATTTTTTTCACTTCTAGAGGAAATGTTGGTGACCTTAAACACTGCAGTTATCCCACAATCCGAGGTTTTCATCTTATCATCCAACATTTTGATACGAAATTTACGACCATTACACCACATAGCCTTATGATGTTTCAACTACAACATGGAAAACAAGTAAATACTAGATTGCCAATTAATAAACCTCATATATGACTTAGTAAATATATATTTCAAAAATTAAATAAACCAAATACATTGAAAAATTGGGAAATAACTAGAAAAATGTGGGTAAAAAATTTACTTTCCTATTTATCTTTTAAACCAAAGGCTAAATAAACTTCCCTTGATGTAAGATCAGGAAATTGATCTCAATGATGATGCACTATTTTAATCATCTTACTCACCCCTTCCCATGATAACCTACCAAAGTATTATTCAATATATTCTATCCAATGCTCCATCCAATCAAGGTTGTTTGCAATGTATAAATGTAAAGCATCCCACTCTCGAGCAACTATATGATAAAATAACAATTTAATATCATTAATTAGCCATTGCTAATAAAGGAATAATTTAATATAGTTCAATATGCAGGAACAAAAAATGCAAAAAATTAGTATGATAAAATAAAATTGGAAAAATAAATGTGTAATATATTAAATCTACGTCAACATCTAATAATTACCTTTCATAGTCCTCATTTTACCTTTCCCCAATAGGACCTCCCCTTCAAATTTGTTGATGGATTTGAGATGCCAAATGTGAGGTACATTCATATTTTCTTCTAATTTTGGTAGATATTGACTAATATAAACCATGCATTGATATACCATATATCGCTCAACCATAGAACCCTCTGGACGTGCTCTTTGTCTAACAAAAGCCTTCAATGACTTCAACTGGCTCTCCACCATCCACATCGACCTTGTGTGTACTAGTCCACATAATTCAATCTCCTCAACTTGGTGTATGAGGTATTTTTCTTGTGCATTGAAAAATGTTGGAGGTATATATTGTTTCATTTGACACATTAGTCAGGGAATTTCTCTCTTCCAATACCTTATATCTTATTTATGGATTTATTTTGATCATGATAGCCACCTACAAATGTCGATGCAATAAAATAATATCAAGGCATACATAAATTTGCAGATAAAACATAATATGTCAATAAGTTCCGCTACAAATCACATAAGAAGTAAATTTTCCTTATAAAACATTACTTACCTCATGTATTTGCCAAGTACATAAATAATTTGTTTTATGTTGTTGTCAAAGTCGTCTGGGAGAGATAAAGGTAGAACATACTATAACAAAAAAATAAATAACTATTATTTGTTTCCAAAAAATGCATACCAATAAGGAAATATATTATAACCTACTAATTACCTTAATGAATGTATGTCAATCATGTGTTTTAACCCCACCAAAATCACTTTTTTTCATTAAGATATTTTGTATGTTCGATGAAAACCCCGTCGGAAACCTAATTTTTCGAATGACCTCTTTTACAATATTGCTCTGTTGCTCTGTCAATAACCAAGGAAGACTAGTATTTTGTTCACGGGCATCACCATTAGAATTAATTATAACACTTTGCAATGCATGATTAGCTTCCTGGATGTCACAAAAAATATTTCCAATTCTCTCTTTGTCAGTCCTTCCATCTAATATTCGCCATAACAATTTTGTTATGTTCTTTCAGATATGCATTGTATCAAACAAAGAAACTATTTGTAGGTTCTCGTAGTATGGAAATCTACTGAATTGCATCGGGTAACTTTTCATTCCTCATGGAAGCCCATTCGTGCCTTAACGACATTCATGAAGCATCAACAAATTGAAATTAACACTAATTAATCAAAATAAATGAAATTAATACTAATGAAATTAACCAAAGATTTATATAATATGTCATACATAAATCATTTGCATACCTTGATGATTTCTAATATATTCCAACTTCCAGAGGCGAGGTGTCATTCTTCGTGGTTTTTTTTCCATTCTCTTCTTTACCATTGAATTTTGCTTTGTCTGTAGTTCAATAAATATGGTTATTAGGCAGAAAGTGCCTATACTCATCAAACACTTATTTTCCTAAACTCCTTGAATGACGATATTTTGTCCTAGGTCTGCAAACTGGGCATGCAAATTTACCCTTTGTTTGAAGACCTACAAGATATATGAATTAATGTAGCGAATTAGAGTTACAATTTAAAATAATGCATGATATTTTCAACAAATATATAATATAATATTAAATCACAAAAGAAAGTAACAATATACCACAAACATGTGTTAACCCGGGAGCATCATGAATTGTCCATGATAGTATTCCATGGAATTGAAATCATTTTTTCCCTATTGGTCTAGAGATGTCATACATAGTGACACCAACCCATCACTTCAACAACTCATCGATAAGAGGCTCAATATATACATTCATATATTTAAATGGTACTTACCTAATTGGTGCAACATACTGCATGATTAATTATACTTATCTAGATGCCGTTATATATAAAAGAAATAATTACCATCCACGAAACAAAGAAATGAAATATTTTGTCATACTTTAAAGAAAATAAAAGATAATTAAATACCTGGAACAATCATTGCCAACATTGTGTGCTCTCTCTTGATCGACATCCAAGGAGGAAGGTTATTGTTTATAACAAAAACAAACCACACTGAGTACGTAGAACAAAGCTCTCCAAATGGATTGACACCATCAGTTGCCAACGAAAGTTTAACATTACGATATTATTCTTTAAAAATTGGCCACTTTTCTTCGATGTACTTCAATGCAGAACTTGTTCTTTGCATGGAAATCCATAAATTGTGCTATACTTTGGCACTTGAATAACCGTTGGAAATGTGGAGTTTCAGAATATAACGAAGAACTTTGCGAGGCACATTCTTTGACACTTTATCGGTGCGATATCTACTTATTTGACATTGTGGGCATTCATTTTCTAATACATATTGTCCATAGTATATGATATGATCATTAGGACATGCATCAATATCCTGATAGTCCATTCCAATTTCTTTCATAATCACGAATATTTCTCGATATGTGCATGGCAAAATATTTGACGTCGGTAATAGAAATTCACCTAACAATCTACAAAATTCAAAACAATAAGTCAATATAAACAATATTAATCATCAACATCCCATCCATACTAATTTACAAATTAGAAAACAATAGCAATATAGGAAAAAATTGAACCTTTTAAGTATTTGTGAACATGCAGGCATAAATAATTAACAAATTAAATACCTTAGTATCTGTGTGAGGCAGGTGTTTGATAAACCATTCAAAACCTTCAAGTTCACCAACAACAATATAGCAGATAAAAGATTTGTTGTTGAGCCTTCATAAAGAGGTTGACATGACTTCTCGAGTAGAGGATCAACATCATGACTATCATCCTAGTTGTCCTCATCCATTGAAGCAAATTTATCTTGGATCAATCTATGTATCTCATCTTCCTAATTTGAATCACTAACGTTATCTCCATCCATATCATCATTAATAACTTGATCAACAAATTCAATAGTCTGATCTTGAAGTTCATCACCCTGTAAAGGAGTATTTATTCTAGTACTTGTCAAATAACTCTCTGTAGGTCGACATTTTGGGGGCATTGTCTATATATTTAAAAACAATGTAGAAAATTTAGTGTGTATAGAAAATATAAAAATCCTGATAAGAAATATTACTAAAATTCATGACATGATGACTATTACAGAGAATACATTAAATATTGAATCCCCTTACCAAGGGACGATATTCATAACCCCCTTTGGCGTGCCCTTCTCCCTACAATGTCTTTTAGCTGTTGTTATTAAAAGTCTTTTTCTTTGCAAGCCCCTGCAATCATAGTAAGCGCAATAACCTTTTCCATCGCCCCTTGCCTCTAATGCCACTCTTAGCTGAGCAAGCTTCCTGTCATTTTCGTTCATAGTGACAAATCCTTGTACTGACAAGTAATTGTCTTACCTACACCATACCAAACAGTAAGTTGTCAAATTTTTATATTTTAGCTACTCCTTCATGATATTTTAGCTACTCCTTTCGATTATGATATGTTTGTTTATAGTGACCTACAATCCTCACAATTATTTCTTCTAAGACATTTTGACATGCTTTTTTTTTTATTATAGATTAACTATTAAGATCAATATGCTTCAATTTGTACTTTAGAGTAGTGTGTATTGAATCACCATGGAAAATAATTACACACCATTTAACGAAAGTGGTCAAAATTTCTCAAACTTGAATCACTCGATACCATACACTAGCCTCTAAGCTGTTTTGTAGAGAAAATGTCAATCTTTGAAATTCACCACTAAAAAAAGAATGCCAACCACTTGTCATCCACAATTGGGTTGGGTTGGTTTAAATTATGACGTGTTGATTTGCAACTACATACAATGGTCACGGTTTTATTTTCTAAGACACTTTGGCATGTTCTCATTTTTCATTGTCTGACTAGTAGATTTCATGATGTTATCATAGATTTCGTCATGAAATTTTTATATTTTAGCTACTCCTTATTAATAGTGTATAAACAAGTTACATCAACTACAAACAAGAGTTAATCACTAATCTAGAATTGTGTGTGATTATAAAAAATTGAGAGAAACAACATCACATAAGAATACAATGTTATATGACTAACATAACCTAATACTAGACTAAAAATATGACATTAATATATATAGGCACAACGTCATAGAAACACAAAAGTTAGAGTGCTAACAAGGTCTATAAGGGATAGAATTAGACTTAAGAGGATTTTTTTCCACTTTCTATTTCAAACATTAGTCCAACCGGTAAAGTTGTTATGAGTTGGTGGTTTTGTAATAAGGATTAAATTTACATAAGGAATTGTAGGCTCAAATTAATCTAGATTGATAATGACATCTATTTTTAATGTTTGAATTGAGTTATTGATGGAGTGATTTTCCCTCTTCTTAAAATACTTCTTCGGAAAATATTTTTCTTGACATTTCACATGAATTTCCATAGAACATACTAACTAGACCCAAAAACCAATGACATGAAATATGGTACTGCACATATAATATATTATCAAGGAAAAAACAAGCTACATGAAATTTCACTTGAACAAAAATTTACAAGTTAAATGAGTACATCAATAAAAAAACATACTAACCTTGCAAGTTCAAAATCTGAGCTATGTAGATCGAGAATTGGATTTGTTCAACTGGTGGGTGACGAAAAAAATAAACAGCTCAAACAAAATCCATGAACAGTGTCGCAACTATCAAAATTGTGTCACAAAGTCTCTTAAAGTCGGGTATATATAGATCAACAAGTCAACTAGCCGTTAGCAAATGCTTTTTGAGATAGGCAAAATTTTCGTGGCAATAGCGACGAAAATCCCACCCAAATTAAAAAAACCTATTCGTGGCAATAGCAACAAACTTTCATGGAATTATCGGCGAAAATCCTGCCCTATTTAAAAAAAAAAATGAAAATAATGGAATCGTGGAAAAATTTTGTGGAATAATTCGCCCATATGTAGTAGTGACCAATAGCAAAGTTCTGCATAGATCCACATTTCATCTACATCACTGTGCGCCAAGATGAGAATCATGGAGAGTTACAGTCATACTACAAGCTAATAGATGAAGACATGGAGTAGATTACAAAGGAGTGGCCAGAGGAATTTTTACCCGTCACTGATGCAGAAATCTCCGACACTGACACCATAGGAAGCCCCATAGTCACCCGTGTCGAGCATGTCGGATATTCCAGTGGGACAAAGAAGAAGAAAAAGCAGGAGGAAGTCCAGGATATAGAGACTGATGAGGAGGACAATGCTTCTGAAGATAATGGATTAGACTCACCGAGAGGAGGAGGAGATGAAGTAGAAGGACAGGAGGAGGAAATGAAGAAGAAGAAGGGCAAGGAGGAGGCAAAGCTACCACCCCTCCACTTGAGGGTCCCCTTGTTGGGATAGTAACACCATAGAAGAGTAAGGTTTCTCCAAAGAAACCTTCAACAAGGAAGAAGACACACGCTAATAATCCCTAGTTAGAGGCAACGCTCACGGAGGACGATATCAGTTTGGTCCGCAGAGCTATGGAGGATGCTTCTGAGGATATCTTTCAGAGATATGGAGAGAAGCAGGAGGAGCTATATGGAAGGATCGAAAAGGAATTGAAAGAAGTACATCAAGTTGTTCATTTGGTCCGTGCAATACCTACTATGTCATAGATTGTAGAATTGGGGGATGAACCATCCCAATTGAGAAGACTTGTAGATGTGACAGAAGCTCGACTTTAGAAAGTCCAGAAAAAGAAAGAGAAGGCTACAAAATCCTTGAAACAAGAGAAATATGAATCCTTAGAACAACTACGATTAGCGTGGTACAGTGTATCCACTTATGAAAGTGAGAGAGAAGAGTTTTAGGCGATGCTCCAGAAGGAGAAAGCCCAGCTACAAAGAGAAAAGGAGCAATTGCTCACAGAGTGGGCCGTGGTCAAAGAAGTAGTGAGTAAAGCATGTCACTTTGTTCCAGGCTTGGCACATGAGGAACAAGATTCAGTCGAGGCTCAAGTAATGAAGCTTGCTAAGATCATCCAACAACTTCAAGCCAAGATAGAAGAATTGGAGGCCCAAGCAGTATCGAGCACCCCACAGGAGGTGCGTGACCAGAGGGAGGAGACCGATAAGAACATCGTAATAAGGATAAGAGACCTCCCTTCGGAGTGCAAAAAACTGAGTGATCGAAGCACATATACATATGAATGCCTCGTTGAGGATCCAGAGCTAAGAAATTTGGAAGCGTAGTTACAGGAGGTGCAATAACATGCATTTTTCGTGCAGGGGCAGATGAAGCTGCTCACCACAGTTGTAAGAATGAAAAGATCCCAGGAGCAGCGCATAGTACAAAAACAAATCACTTCCCTCCAAGAAAAGGTAATGGAAGTCATGCATAAGCTACAACCTGTGCAGGGCGAAGCCTACAAGGTGTTCGAAGAGATTGATGGACAGGGATCACATTTGGACCAAGTGGTTGCAATAGTAGAACAATGCCTAGAAGGGCCTGTTATAGAGCAGACGATCTAAGAGCTCATTGAGCAAGAGGCTCAGGAGAAGCAACAAGTCGATGCAAATCGAGTTAAGTTCGAGGCCTTCAAAGCAACATTGACCAAACGTGAGTGACTCAGGATGAGTCACAGGTGAGTGTTGGGGGCCTATTGGCCCTCGACTAAGTTTTGAGAAAACCTTGGTTAGGTTTTGACCACTTTTGAACTTCGATACATTGTTCGAAGAAGGAGCACCCAGACGGAGCTGAGATCGTGGATCTCAATTATTTTTTGGGCTATGTGGACCCAGTAAGGGGTTCTCTAGGGTTTTTTTAATGGGTTTATGGGATGTCAGCCCATGGGGTTTACCCATGATTAGGCCTTATTGTAAGGGATTGTAAGAGTATAAATAAGTAATAATGTATGGTAGAAGTAGACTCTTTTTGAGTAGTATGTGGAGCTAAGTGCAAGTATCTTGAATGACTTTGTGCCCAGGAATGTATGCGAGTAAGGATATGTGCTTGATATAGAATCGGCTATGTGCCTTGACCTAGTTTTAGAAGGAGGATCTAGTGCTTAGTGCGCAAATCTCATATCCTATGCAAATCTTGGCTTTGTGGCTTAGTGCACAGGAGTGAATGAATGTAAGATTTAGATGAATAATAAAGAAGGTGAAGCGGTTGGTGGACGTAGCCCCACACTGGGGTGAACAACATATATCCCGTGTCTTTGGTTTTCTTTGTGTTGTGTTGTTTATGTTATGAATATGCTCAGTGCTTTGATTATTATTTATGATAGATAGATATGTTGTTTCTTAGTGCTTTACTTATGTTAAGGATAAATGAATGTTAGATCTAACTCAGTTCTAAGTGCTCAGGATATATAATCATTTATTGTTACTGTGTCGATCTATCTTTGGGTATGTTATGTGATGCTATTAAGATTAGGAAACTAATGCATGTCATCTTCTAAGTGTTAATAGAATACCCTGTGAAGTATTATTATCACATATCTATGTCTCGAATTTGTTACAGACACCTGCGTCCTGTAACCCCCCTTGCTTCTACCTCGGGTGAGACTTCGCTTGCTTCGCATGTGTTGCCGAAAGGGACGATAGTCAGGGTTTTGTTGGTGCGTTGTTAAGCATTGAACCTTGGGTTTGCCCCTGTTCCAATAAACGCCTCATCGAGGATACAGAGCTAAGGAAACTAGAAGCACAATTATAGGAGGTGCAAAAACAAGCATTGTCGTTGCAGGCACAGACGAAGCTGCTCACCGCAGTAGAAAGAATGAAGAGATCCGAGGACCAGCGTGCAGTAATGGAAGTCACGTAAAAGCTACAACCTGTGCAAGACGAAGCTTGCAAGGTGTTCGAAGATATTGATGGACAGGGATCACAGTTAGATCAAGTGGTTGCAATAGTAGAACAACGCATGGAAGGGCTTGTTACAAAGTAGACGATCAAGGAGCTCACTGAGCAGGAGGCTCAAGTGAAGCAGGAAGTCAAGGCATCTCGAGTTAAGCTCAAGGCCTTCGAAGCATCATTGTCCAGACCTGAGTGACTCGGGACGAGTCACGGGTGAGTGTTGGGGGCCTGTTGGCCCTCGAATAGGTTTTAGGAAAACTTCGGTCAGCTTTGACCCACTTTTGGATTTTGACACGTTGGTCGAAGAAGGAGCGCCCAGGCAGAGCTAAGATCACGGATCTCACCGATTTTGAGGGTTATGTGGACCCAAAAAAGGGTCCTCTAGGGTTTTTGTAACGAGTTTATGGGATGTGGGCCCATGGGATTTTCCCATGTTTAGGCCTTATTTTAATGGTTTGTAGAATATAAATAAAGAAGACTATATTGTAAAGGTAGCTAGCTAGTGAAGTGAATGTAGTTCTATGTGAACAAAGTGTTTTGTTCACAGGCATGTATGTCTAGGACTATGATTTTGTAGAAGGTGCAAATGTTGTGATCTGGCTATGTGCATTTGACCTAGTTTTGGAAGGAGGATCTGGTGCTCAGTGTGCAAATCTCATGTCTGGTGCGAAGCTTAACTATGTGGCTTAGTGCATGGGAGTGAAAAAATGCAAGATTTGGCGAATAATAAAGAGGCGAAGTGATTGGTGGAAATATCCCCACACTGGGGTGAACCATGTATATCTAGTGTCTCGTGACTGGCTTTGTGCAATGTTATCTTTGTTATGTTTTTCTTGGTGCATAGATTATATGTGTAATGAATATGTATGTGTTGCTTAAATGCATTGCTTATGTTAGAATGCTAGATATGATCCAAAGTGATAAGTGTTAAGTGTTTAAGGTGCATAATCTTTTGTTATTAGTACATTAGATCTATCTTAGATTATGTTCTCCAATGTTCATAAGGTGAATAAAATTATGCATGTCACTTCCTAGCGTTAACAGAACCTTCTGTGAAGTGTTAGTATCACATATTTGTGTCCCAGCTTGGTTACAGACACCTGCATCCTGTAACCCCCCTACTTCTACCTCGGGTGAGACTTCGTCTACTTCGCAGGTGCTGCCGAAAGGGATGGTAGTCAGGGTTTTGTTGGTGCATTGTTAAGCATTGAACCTTGGGTCTGCCCCTGTGCCAACAATAATCTTGGCATTACCTCTATTGGCACTACTTTAGATGTTACTATTAGCATGCTTTGTAAACAACTTTTAAGAGGCATATTTAGGGTGGGTGTAGCGTAGATATCTTCTTTTTTAATCAAAGCACAAGAAGGAACTCTTGATTTTGTAGATAGCATAGGTATGGTACATTTACATCCATTAAGGTTTGAAAGTTTTCTAAAGATACAAAGATCAAGGACACTAGATGATTGCATTGTTTTGAGAAAATGTTTTGTTATGAACGTGATTGAATCTCTAGATAATCTAAGAGGTTCATAGTTTTACATATATTTAATGGTGCTATGTTTTTCAATCCTCGTCATTATTATGAAAAAATAGATGATAGAGACCTAAAACAAAAATATGTTTGACATATTTATGTGAAAATTTTCGTGTTGGGGACTCACCTATTGTAGAGACTGCTAAATGTTTGGGTGAAATGGATGAATTTATTTGTACTATTTATAAATCATACCCCAAAAAACATTTGTTCGAGCATGGGATATATGTGGAGATGAGCCTGAATGGTTTAAAGGCTTTCCATGTTTGATGTGATTATGGCAAGCTATTCTTGTTATTCCAGCAAGTACAACAATGTGTGAAAGAGGCTTCTCAAAAGTAAACAGGATAAAAAATGATGATAGATCAAGACTTTCATTGGAAACGTTGGATATGTTAATGTTTATGTCTCCCAGTGTGTTATAACTCTGTAAATTTCCTTGGCTACAACAAAAAATCCCATAGGTAACCACAAACCTACTTTCAGACTGGAAGTTAGCCTCTTGTCAGTCCAGAGAGGGCTCTCTCCTACTATTTCTTCAATCAATACAAGGGTTAGGTTTTATGTGGATGGAAAGTTTATGAAATGGTTAGTAGGGCTGAGAGAAACACCCCTGGGCATGGGGTCATAAGGGAAATCAATTCTAGGTTTTCAGAACTTGGTAGAAAAATAATCAATCTCAAAGGACAGATAATCAACTATTACTAGACTTACAATCTTTATAGCATGGATAGATGAAGAAGGAAAACACTCAAAGAGACATAGATCATGCAACAAGATGAATTATGCAATGACTTATCAGACTGGAAATGTGAACATCTGAACAAGAGAGATACATAGCATACTGTAATGAATTCTTCATCTACTATTTTCCCATTCAAACAAAGAAAATATACATTTTATGATAACATAAAAGGAAACACACACACTGAGAATACATACTGTAATAATTGAACACATGAAACTTTGAGATGAGAGCTTAAATACTTATGTCTGAAAAACTTTTCATTAATATCCGAAAAAGGTTGTAGCACCAACAATCTTTCTTTACCCACTCTCCTTTTACAATACTCTTCCTCATAATATATAGAAATAAATTACAATATAACTCAATTAGATCGGAATAGTTAGGGGTTCACATTCAAGAAGGAGTTACAAACTAACTCTTATTTTTTAGGGTTTAGTTTTTTAACTAATTAAATTGGGTAAAAATCTGTAAAATAGGCTATAAATATTCAAATCTCCCAAACTATGACATATGTTCAAAAACTGAGAGAGGTTTTTGTAGATGAACCTATAATTGAGAAAAAAATCTTTCAGTTTGTGGATATGTATCACCATCTGCTCAAAATATGAGCTTGAATTCAACTGCAAAAACAGTTAGCTACAAGAAATTTTGCAACAACCAGGAGATTTCGCAATGACTGGTAATTTCACCTTTTCTCCCAAATGGAGAATTGGGTTGGGATGATTTTTTGTCATCAAATTAATGACTCTAGGATGCCTCTCCAAAACAAATTTGGGCAAACCCCAGTTTTTATTTTTAAATTTATGATGAAAATAAATTTTCACAACAACTAGGAAATTTGTTGTGAAATCTTTGTTTCAACAGTTTCCTTTGTGAACTCTATCTCTCTGTCAATATGTGATAGTGTCTTTGAAATTGTCGCAACTAAAAGTCCATAGGTAATGCCGATGATAGAAAAATAATCACAAAAGTGACTATGATTTCTCCACATGCCTCATCGCCTCATCGATACTACGTTGATAGAAATATTATTGAAGTTTGACACATGATCTTTAAGAAACCAGGACATGACTACAAGACTCAATTAGAAACAAAACAAATTGTTTTGAATTTTTAAATTTATACTCACTAACATAGGATCCAATGGGGATGCTATCCTCCCTGTGAGGTAGCAAAGAACCCGAAGACCAGTGCCTAATCCATTGGGTTGTTCCCATCTCTTTCTTGAAACTTGCAACCTGATTCTTGCTTTGAAACCAAAACCAATGTACAAACTGAAAATCACAACTACACACTGAAAACTAAAAACTAAAAACTGAATCCTAAAACAGACGCTTGCCAAGCAAGATTATTACAAACTACTTCCTACTCTATCTTGTTGAGACAACTATTGAATTCAAGTAATGCAAAACTCCCAATGAAGCCAATCAAGCAAATGGCTACTCACTCGAACTCTGCTCATACTTTCCTTACACAGACTAAAAAATTTAAGAGATGACAACTCAAACTCCAATATGAATCCTAATCATGTGTTGGTGAACAAAAGAAGATGTACCTTCACGGATGATTCCAATATAAAGGCAAACGTGATCTGAAATCGATGTTTAACAACTTACACTTTGACTTCAATTTTAACAAGATCTTTTCTAACAATGCAAGTGAATATATAAGCGGTAAAAAATTAAAGAATGAATAGAAATAGAAGAAAACACAAAGAATAAAACCATCAACAAAATAGAACACCTAAAGTTGATAACGAAGTTTGACACAATTTGCCTACGTCTCCAGGCCTTTGTTTTAAGTGGGGGAGGCTTCTCTATTAAAATTCAATGCTTAAAATTTTTCATCAAAATTACATCATTTAGGTATCTAACTGACTCAGCTGTATTCTTCTCTGTCTCAGGAACCTAATGCAACAGACGAAACTGAAAAAAGTGGAGTAGAACTCCGGAAAATGGCCTCCAAAGCTCAAATACTCTTATGGATTCATTGCATAAGACATCTTGGCCTTCACAAATTATTATTCAATTTGCTCCAATATACTTGCTCAAAACTTCACAATGGATTGGTTTATATAGCCATGAGGTAGAGGGATAAGATCCCAACAACCCACCTCTTGTGGCACTCAATTTTAGCCAATATCCACCAAGATATGGCCAAAAATCCATTAAAGTCAGCAAAAAACCCATTTATAAGGTTAAAAACCCACATTTTGGCCAAATATATGCGCCAACCCCCTTTCTCCGGGCCCTTGGTCACGTGGAGCGCCATGTGGCCTTGTGCTAGCCCCTGCCAACCGAGGCTTATCCCAAAAACCGCATGCTAACTCATAACAAAAGGAAAATATGCCACATTGTGGTTAAGTCCCACCATGTAGCCCAGTGGGTTGGCGCCTTGGTTGTTAGATCGTTGTTGGTGCGTGAGGTCAGGAGTTTGAATCCCGTGGAGGTGGAAACAAAATTTTTCCCAGCCCATATTGGCCTTATCCGAGGTGCCACATGGTGCCCTGTGATTGGGCCATGTGTCACCCTGTGATTGGTTCATACTGTCCAGTCATGTCCAATCAAATGCCCAGTCACCACTGCCAACTCACCTACATAGTCAACACCCCTGCCATGTCATCCTCTGTATAGTCCACGTGTCCTTGTTTGAGCCTGCCACATGTCATCTGTACAACCATGTCATCATTTGTACCATGCCACGTGTCCACATCTGTGGTTACCACATCATACTCGTACAACCACGTGTCACGCTGTCACTAGGCTCACGTGGACCATATTGCCATGTCACTTGCCACATGTCAAATTTTTACATGTCCAAATCAACCCTAAAAATGCCAAATCTGGCTACCACGTGGCACGTCTTGGTGCTTCCATGTGTCCTACTAATGTCATCATGATGCCATGCTGACATCATCCACCACATGTCCTACTACCGTACTGCTGAAGTTAGCAATACATACTGTTGACTTTGAATTTGACTTTTTTTTCCAGTTTGACCTGAACTTCAAATCGCGATAACTTCGCTATACAGAGTCCATTCAAAAATAAATACACTGTCGAAATCAACACAATGAGCCCTATATGATGGCGCTAGTTTTATCCAAATCTGAGAACTTCAAATTTTTGGCCTTTCTGGATCCATTTGGATCACACCTCCCCACTGGGACTTTTTGGTCCTCCAAAAAGGTTATTCCATCAATTTACTACATGATTACATCAATCGACTAAACAACAAATAGCCTAGACTCAACAAAACATTAACTAGACCCAATAAGTGATTTCATAAATCAAATCAACTTTATTGCATCAAGTAGACTAGACACTGACTCGATGAAATATTTACATGTGGGGCATAAAATATGCCCAGTTCCAAGCAGATGACCCATCTCCTGCCAATGGAGTTTCACAGTGATTCTTCTTCTCTTCTGCAACATCCTTCTTCTGCTCTGGCACTTTAGGATTTTTGGAGCGTCTCAACTCTAGATGCAACTTCCAAAAACTATCTTCACAATGCCCATTCCTTTGACAGTGTGAGCAATAATTTCGTGCTTGAACGAATTTGATGAAGCCTTGCCCAGACTGAGCTGAATGCCCGTTGGATTTTCCCGACTCTTGTATTGGATGCACAGAATTCGCACGCAGATTCTTCTTGACATGTAGTGTTGCATCATCCTATCTTGGTGTACTCCTTGTCGCCATGGTCTTTTTTCTGTATACCATTTGCTTCCAGCATACTAAAACACAATGGTTATGATTGCCGCAAAATATAGATGGAATTGTTCTTTTTATAAGTTCCATGACCCTAACATGTTCATCATTAAAGGTAGGTGAAGGAGATTTCTACCTTTTGACCATTTTACCTTTTGTTTGCGACTCACTGTTCGCGTCACTACTGGCTTGAGTTTCTGGCTTACCTTTACTAGTTCGAATCCATGCTGGTTTCAGTTCTGGATGTTGATCCCAACAATGGTCAGCATTGTGTCTGAACTTTTGACAATCTGTACAACAAACCACTAGATTTTTGTCATCAATAGACTCTTCTATGTATCCCAATCCTTCATGGAGTGGTCATTCTTGCACCTCGATAGGATTATCTTTGCCTTGGCCATGCTTTCTAAAACCTTGTTATTTCATGTAGAAAAACTTGGATAACATCTTCATACCAATTCCTTTGGTATGCTTTTCAAATGCGGCAATATCCTGATTGCCTGACTCCAATTCCTTATCAACTACAGGAGAAGTTGGAGTATGTTGAGTACTTTCTGCTAGCGAGGAAAATGTGCCAATTGCCTCTCTTACTGATTTCTCCTCAACCGGAGTAGCAGAAATATATGAATCCTCCTCATTTGATTTCCTACGAAATGGATGAATTTCATCATCCTTGACAGGACTCGGGCTTCTAACAGAAGGACTTCTTCCAACTAGTCTTTCCCTGTCTTCCTTGAGGATTTGTACCAATATTCTCATCTCGACATTTTCTTGCTAAATCTGTTGATTGATCTCCTCGAATTCCTAGGTTCTATCTCTCTTCAATATTTTCCCCATTCTTATTCACAATTTCTACAATATAGTTGTTGGCATAGGGGCAGATCCAGGGTTGAATGCTTCAACAACGCACCAACAAAACCCTAACTACCATCCCTTTCAGCAAGACCTGCGAAGCAGATGAAGTCTCGCCCGAGGTAGAGGTAGGGGGGTTGCAGGAATCAGGCGTCTACAACCAAGTTGGGACACAGATCTGTGATTATGACACTTAGCAGAGCACTTAGATAACAATATGTATTAGTTCATGGGTCTCGTTCACATCGTAGCCTAAACCCTTATTACAAAACATTGCAGTAACAATAAAGATCAAGCACTTTCAATCACTTAGCACATAGAATTAACTCATATCTAGCATACATTTGTCTTTAATACAATTAAGCACTAAGAAAAAACATCAGATACATTCTCAAACATTATAACAACATCACTAAGTAGATAAAAAGCATAATTCACATTGCACAAATCTCATCAAGACACATGATATACATGGTTCACCCCAATGTGGGGCTACATCCACTAACTTCTTCTTCTTCTTTATTAGTCTTCAATCTTCTTACATTCATTCGCTCCTGTGCACAAAGCCACAAAGCCAAACCTCGCAGAGGACAGGAGATCTGAGCGCTGTGCACCAGATCCTCCTTCCCAAAATTAGTTCAAGGCACAGAGCCAACTCCTTATTAGCACATAGCCTTACTTTTCATAGTCTATTTGCACAAAGCAACTTACAACCTATTGCACTTAGCTCTACAAACCTTAACGTATTCTTGCACTAAGCCAACATTAACACTTACAACATATTGTGCACATAGCCAACTAGGCTTCTTACATCGCTTAGCTACTTATTTATAAATTTACAAAAATGCCTAATCATGGGTAAACCAATGGGACGACATCCCATAACCCATTACATAAACCATAGTAAACCCTTTGCTGGGTCCACAAGCCTGTAAAAAAAGTGAGATCCTGCGATCTCATCTCCGCCTGGGTGCTCCATCTTCGACTAGCCTGTTGAAGTCCCAAAAGTGGTCAAACAGGACCAATGTTTCCTCAAAATTTGGTCAAGGGCCAAGGCCCCCAACACTCACCTATGACTCATCCTGAGTCACTCAGATCTAGGCAACACTCCTTCAAGGGCCTCGAGCTTAGCTCGATCTGTCTCGACTTACTGCTTCACCAGAGCTTCCTACTCGACAAACTCCTTAATCATTTTCTCTATAATAGACCCTTCCAGGCGTTGTTCCACTATTGTAACCACTTGGTCTAGATGCAAGCCTTATCCTTAAATCTCTTCAAAAATCATGTAGGCTTCATCTTGCAATGGTTGTAGTCTCTGTGTAACTTCCATGACTCTGCTCTGGATGGTAGTAATCTGTTGCTAGACCGTGCAATGCTCCTGTGATCTCTTCATTCGCTCGATCGCAGTGAGTAGATTCATTTGTGTTTGTACTGTCAGTGCATGTTGATGCACCTCCTATAGTTGTGCTTCCAATTTCCTAAGCTCTGGGTCTTCTACAAGGAATTCATAGGTTTGTGCACTTCGATCACTCAACTGCTTACATTCCGAGGTGAGGGCCCTAATCATTCCAACTGCGCTCTTGGCGGCTTCCTCCCTCTGATCGTGCACTTCTTGCATAGTGTTGGACACTGCTTCGATCTCTAACTCCATTATCCTTGCTTGAATTTGATGAATGGCCTCAATGAGCTTCCCCACTTGAATCTTGGCTGACTCTTGTTCCTCCTGTGCCAAGCCCGCCACAGAGTGAAGTGCTTTAGTCACCACCTCTTTGACTGCAGTCTATTCTGCGAGTAGTTGGTCTTTTTATTTCTGTATATTTTCTTTGTCCTCCTCGAACATCTCCCAAATTTCATCTTTCTCCTTCTCGTAGGTGGTTACGCAATACTACACAACTTGTAGTTGCTCTAAGACCTCCTTCTTTTCTTTCTTCAAGGCTTCTATTGCCTGTTCCTTTTCTTCTTGGACTCACTGAAGCCAAGCCTCTGTTGCATCTACTAGTCTTTGTAATTGGGTGGGCTCATCCCCCAATTCTTCAATCTTCGACGAAGAAGGTGCAACAGGTACAACATAGCTCGAATAAATGGCTTGTTGTATCTCCTTCAACTCCTTCTCGATTCTTTCATACATCATTTCCTACTTTGATCCATATCACTGCAAGATATCCTCTGAAGCATCCTCCACGACTGCGATGATTAGATCGACGTCATCCTCTGTGAGCGTGGCCTTCATCTTGGGCTTATTGGCGCATGTCTTCTTTCTTGCCGAAGGTTTCTGCAGGGAAACCTTCCTTTTCTTTGATGTTTCTGCCTCGGTAGTGGGGTCCTTCGACAGTGTAGCTTCACCTTCTTCTTGCATTTCTCTGTCATCCCCTCCTCCTTGTCCATTGCCTTGGTCTTCTCATCCTCCTTGTAGCGAGCCAGATCCATTTTCTACAGAGGCATTTTCCTCCTCATCAATTTATATATGTTGGACTTCTACCTTTTTCTTCTTTTTCTTCACGTTGCCCTGCCCGACATGCTCGATCCGAGTGACCAAGGGGCTTCCTATGATGTCTGCATCGGAGATCTCTGCATCTTCAACCGGTACAGGGAAATCCACTGGCCATTCTTTGGTGATCTCCTCCATGTCTTCATTGGTTAGCTTATAATAGGACTGTAACTCCTCCTTGCTCTCATCCCTGCGCGCAATGATATAGATAAAGTGTCGATCTGCGTGGAACTTCTCTAGCGGTCTGTACTGGTGCAATGTGTTCAGTGTCATGTGTGGAAATGCCTCAATAACACGCTTTAGTTGCTGGTAGTAGGAATGGAACACAACATTCGACTGCCACTGCTTCAACATGTCATTCATATACCACAAGTTGGAGAACCTTGCGGCTAATGGCTCTGATGGCTCAACTTCTGGAAATGTCGCTTCTTCCGGCATCTACCAAGCGAAAAATGTGATCAATACAAGTAACCATATGAAATGGAATTCATACATCTGATCCCGTGCTTCGCGATCTTGAGCACATTAACGAGGTAACTCACCCAAATCATTTGCATCCCCTCCACGCACTTTCCAGCGAGGTATACTACGAACCTAGTGACCGGTGTCGGATGGTTCTTTCTGACAAGCTTTCTAGCTATAAGTTGGAAATAGAGGCGCACTGGACCATCCTAAATAGAGGCTACCTTGTATCCTTGCTTTCCCTTTTCTACATCGTCATAATCCTCCTTTATGCGTTGTTCCAGGGAGCAATCTGAAGTCTTCCCTGGGTAGAACTGTTGAGGGTTCGATCCCTGCATGCTCAATCCTATAATCAAGTGGATAAGCATTGGATCCACAGTAATGCGCCTGTCAAGCCATATATATCCTCTGTGATAGCACGATAGGAGGATTTTAACGCAATAATTAACCTCCTAATGTTAGCTAAAGTGAGGAATCTTCATTACATTCAGTATCGTGGACTGCGCCAACTTCTTAATCCACAGCTAGGGGATGATGTGCGGCTTCTTCCCAGTCATCTTCATCAAATACCTATGGGGCGCGAGCATGGCGTAGTTCTTTATGTCGTCGAGATTAAAGTCATTGTTCTTCAGAGCTGGGATCTGTCCCAACTGGGTTCCAACTACGCGTATCCCCTTAGGGATGTATGCAGTGATCAACGTGTACTCAAAGTCATGTGGGATGTTGTTGCAGTTAACCAAGCCATCCAAAGGCGGTATATAATTTGGCAAGACCAATGGGATCTGCTTCATGTTAGCCAGATCATCGTGATGCTTACTTTGATTCTCAGTTGCAGGGTTAGCATGGCTAGAACGATGTCCAGTCGAAGGGGATGCTTGTAGTCCCCCAGTCGATGATGCCTATATTCCTACAAAAAACTGTCTATCAACCATTATCTTCGTAAGGATCTCCCCAACAGATATATCTAACGTGCTAGGTTCGCCTGACATTCACACTTGTAGACAAATAGATCGGGTAGGAAAATGGATAAGCGAGGTAATCCCACATATGGCGAGGTCTATAAATCAGAGCGCGATATACAATCGATTCTCTGGTAGCTTGGATAATCACGGGTGGAAAAAAGTGGTCCCGACGCAGCGTCCGACGGGTTAAATAAGAAAGCGTCGTAATAGATTCCTCCAATGGGCAGGAATGCGTCCATCAATGCGAATCCGTCCATTATGGCACGGTCTCAACAGTCCATTTGCTCATAACTGTGTTTTCTAGCCATTTTAGGGCATCATTCTAATGATCGGGGCACCTCCAATGGTCATATAGCTTTGTCATGGAAAAGCCCCATTCTGCGTGGTTATGCTATTCCAGTGAGATTCAAGTTTTGTAGATATGCCTCCTGCGAAGTCTTCCTTCTGTTCTATGTAGCTTCTTGTAGTTTTTCTAGATTAGCTTTATTCCTATTGAGCTTCATGGCCTTCTTTCCTGTGATCCGAGCTTCTCTAACAATTTATGGGATCCTCTTTCCATTTGTATTCTTATTCTCTCCTGGTTAAAGGACTTCACACTGCTGATGTAGTCTTACAGATTGTGAGGTTAATGTCCCTTCTCTTACTATTTCCGGGGTGGATACACTTATTTCTTGCACGAATAGGTGCTTCAATCCTTCCTACGTTCTTCCAACTTCGACAACTAATTCTCTTTCCCTTTGTTGCTTCGACTTATCCTCTTGGTCTTCTATTAGTCACTATATTTTTTTTGTTATGAAGTCCCTTAGTTATTTATTTTTTTGTTCTATAGCCTCCTCCTCTGCTTTCCTTCTGATCTAATCCTTCTCAATCCAAGTCTTTCCTAACAAAAGTGGAAAAGGGGCGTTGATCTCAACAAATTTAATGACTTCAAATTCTTCTTCAGTCGATGTTTCATGAATAATCATAGGTATATTAGTAACTCTTCCACATAGGGTTACCATCTTTCCTTTAAACAATATTATCCTTCCCAATGAAGGTACCATAACAGGCTTTCCCAAAATTTCCCAAGTGATTTCTGGCATAATATTCACATGTGTTTCTTCATCCAATGCACAGTCTATGTCGAAGTCTTCTATTCTTGTAACTATGCATTGTTTTTCTTTCAGGATCTCTGGTAAACTAATGTCTCTATGATCATTCACTACTTATTTTAATTGTACTAACATAGTCTCTGACTCTTTCTCTTTATGATTCTCTAACATGCTCTTATCTTCTTGACTTTCTTTAGAGTTTTCTTGTCTCATGTTCATCTTTTCAACTTTAGCAATCATCCTTGGGCAATCATCAACCTCATGACCAATATCTTTACAACAAAGACAAATAGGACCTGTACCAGGGCATTCGTTAGCAATATGTCTCGGTCTTATGCAATTATAACATAGTGTCAATCCTCTCTTTCTTTTAAATGATCCCCAACCTTTCTTGTACTGCACACTGGGATCACAGTGTTGGACCGACAATCTGCAAAAAGTCTTTCTAGGTTCCTACGTCCTCTTATTAGTCCAAAAATTCTTTCTATGCATAGGAATAACATATCTTTGTCTATTCAGATCAATTATTTCTTCTAACTATGCCCTACCATTCAGACTAGGACAAAATCTATCAAAAATACCTAGATTCATGCTTTCGAAGTAAACATTTCCACTTATTCTACCCTTACCAGAGTACAAAGCGTTAAGATCTTACCTATTTTCTTCAAATCGGGTTTCTTTCTTAGCACAGAGCTTCGCAAGTCAAGTAGAATATTGTGCACTATAGCAGTAGATCTACGCATAGAGCTTTCTCTTTTCTCCGTTCCCAATAATCAAAGTTTCAGGTCCTGGCAACAAAACCATTTGTTGGCATAGGGGCAGACCCAGGGTTCAACGCTTCAACAATGCACCAACAAAACCCTAACTACCGACCCTTTCGGCAACACCTGCGAAGTAGATGAAGTCTCACCTGAGTTAGAGGCAAGGGTGTTGCAGAACTCAGGTGTCTACAACCGATCTGGGACACAGATCTGTGATTACAACACTTAGTAGAGCACTTAGACAATGATATGCATTAGTTCATGAGTGTCGTTCACATCGCAGACTAAACCCTTATTACAGAACAATGCAGTAACAATAAAGATCAATCACTTTCAATCACTTAGCACATAACATTAGCTCAGATCTAGCATACATTTATCTTTAATACCATTAAGCACTAAGCAACAACATCAGATACATTCATCAAACATTATAACAATAGCACTAAGTAGATAAAAAGCATAATTCACATCGTGCAAAGCTCATCAAGACACATGATATACATGTTTCACCCTAGTGTGGGGATACATCCACCAACTTCTTCTTCTACTTTATTAGTCTTCAATCTTCTTACATTCAATCGCTCCTATGCACAAAGCCACAGAGCCAAACCCCACAAAGGAAAGTAGATCTGCACATTGTGCACCAGATCCTCCTTCCAAAAATTAGGTCAAGGTACAGAGCCAACACCTTATTAGCACATAGCCTTACTTTTCACAGTCTATTTGCACAAAGCAACTTATAAACTCTTGCACTTAGCTCTGCAAACCTTAACATATTCTTGCACTAATCCAACATTAACACTTAAAACATATTGTGCACATAGCCAACCAAGCTTCTTACATCACTTAGCTACTTATTTATACATTTACAAAAAGTCCTAATCATGGATAAACCCATGGGGCGACATCCCATAACCCATTACATAAGCCCTAGTAAACCCTTTGTTGGGTCCACAATCCCGCAAAACAAGTGATATCTTGTGATCTCAGCTCTGCCTAGGCATTCCATCTTCGACCAACTTATCGAAGTCCCAAAAGTGGTCAAACACGACCAATGTTTCCTCAAAACTTGGTCAAGGGCCAACAATAGTCAACCTACTCTGATACCACTTGATCTGAAATCGGTGCTTAGCAACTTACACTTTGAATTCGATTTTAACAAGATCTTTTCTAACAATGCATGTGAATATATAAGCGGTAAAAACTCAATTAATGAAGAGAAATAGAATAAAACACAAAGAAGCAAACCATCAACAGAATAGAACACCTGAAGTTGATAACAGAGTTCAGCACAATTTTCCTACGTCTCCGAGCCTTTGTCTTTAATGGGGGAGGCTTCTCTATTAAAATTCAATGCTTAAAAATCTACATCAAAATTACATCATTTGGGTCTCTGATTGACTCAACTGTATTTTTCTCGGTCTCAGGAACTCGATGCAACAGACGACACCAAAAAAGGTGGAGTAGAACTCTTGAAAATGGCCTCCAAAGCTTAACTACTCTTTTGTCTTTAGTGTAGAAGACAACTTGGCCTTCACAAATTCTTCTTCAATTTTCTCCAAGCTAGTTGCTTAAAAATCCATAATGGCTTGGTTTATATATCCATGAGGTAGAGGGATAAAATCCCAATAACCCACCTCTTATGGCACTCAATTTGGGCCAATATCCACCAAGATATGGCCAAAAATCCATTAAAATCAGGAAAAAATCCATTTATAAGGTTGAAAACCCACATTTTGGCCAAATATATGCCTCGGCCCCCTTTCTCCAGGCCCTTGGTCACGTGGAGTGCCATGTGGCCTCGTTCTAGCCCCCGCCAACCGAAGCTTATCCCAAAAACCACACACTAACTCATACCAAAAGGAAAATATGCCACATTGTGGTTAAGTCCCACCATGTAGCTCAGTTGGTTGGCGCCTTGGTTGTTAGGTCGTTGTTGGTCTGTGAGGTCATGAGTTTGAATCCTGGAGAGTTGGAAACAAACTTTTACCCAACCCATATTGGCCTTATCTGGGGTGCCACGTGGCACCTTGTGATTAGGCCATGTGTCACCCTGTGATTGGTCCATACTATCCAGTCACGTCTAGTCAGTTGCCCAGTCAACATTTCCAACTCACCTACAAAGTCAACACCCATGCCATGTCATCGTCTGTACAACCCACGTGTCCTCTTCTGATCCTTCCACGTGTCATCCGTACAACCACGTCATCGTCTGTACCCTGCCATGTGTCCACATCTGCGGCTTCTACATCATACCCATACAACCACATGCCATGTTGTCATTGGGCCCACGTGGACCGTACTGCCACGTGTCACTTTCGTACAGTGCCACGTGTCAAATTTTTACAGATCCAAATCAACCCTGAAAATGTCAAATCGGGTTTCCACATGGAATGTCCTTGTGTTGCCACGTGTCCTACTAACGTCATCATGACGCCATGCTAACATCATATTCCACCTATTGTATTGACATCATTAGTACAGAATGTTGAATTTGACTTTGACTTTTTTTCCAGTTTGACCTAAACTTCAGATCGCAATAACTTTTCCATACGGAATCCATTTTTGGAAAAAATATATATATTCGGAATCGACACAATGAGCCCTACACGATGGTGTCAGTTTTGTCTGAATACAAGAACTTCGATTTTTTGTCCTTTCTGGATCCATTTGGATCAAAAAGAATCCTCAAAAATATGAAGAAACATCTCTTTTTGATTAGTAAAAAGGAAAGGACAACCAGACTCTATAATTGTTAATTGTCTTGTGTCATGAAATGTTTCATTCAATTGACCCTTCTCAAATTGGAATGCAACAATAAGTTCACCTTTCACATCATCCACAACAAGGAAAGGCTTTGCATATTCCTAAATAAATTCAAATGAAATGGCAATCTTATGTGTTTGAGGAAAATCTGAAAATGTTCCTTCATGTATTTCAACAAGAATGTCATATTGGTTTTTTAAAATTTTTGAATATGTCAATTCAAGAGACATGAAATCATGAATAGATCATGCACCATCTAAGGGATCTAAAACAACTTGCTCTTCTTCAATATTTTCTTGCAACTCTGGGTAGTTATCATCATGAATGATTTCACTGCCTAAAGTTTTTATACATGTAATTTCATAGATATGATTTTCATAAGTCTTTTTATGAGACAAAAATTGAGAAAATGAATGATATGAAGAACAAACTGATTGACTATCCTGATCCCTTTCTTGGTTATTTGAAAATTGTTGAATATGTTCATCAAGCTCAAGAGAACAAACCTCCTATACATTATTATTAAAATCAATGGATCAATCATGATTGTATTCATGAGGATGTTGATCTACTTCATTTTCAGCCAAGGGAGAAGCTTTTGTTTGCTGGAATATTTCCTGAATATCTTGACAACTAGCCTGTAACATTTCTTCTTGATGTTGAAATGGGTTTTCATACAAGGCTTCTATAATTTCTTCATCAGTAAACTCTTCATATCCATAAAAAATTTCAACGTGTTGAATGAGACTTTCAACATGCTCACAACAATTTTCACCCAACAACAAAGATGGGTAGGATTATTTATAATGCTCATTGAAAACTGAATGGAAATATTTAAGAGAATAAAGACTAGCAGGTGGAAACTTCTCATACCAGAATCTTGCTCTTTCTTCTAAGGTTGCCATAAACATTTTCATTGGTCAATCTTCATGAAATTCAAATTTTGTCTTACGTACATGCATGTGAAATTTGATCAAACGAAAAGCAACATAATCTCCTTCCTATCTCTAAATTTTGGCAAATATGTTTGTCAATCTATACGAGGAAGGTGATTTGGAAAACCAAGTATATGTGAACGATTCATAGGGGCATACCTTATATATTCAGAATCCATCTTCGGACAGTAAGTCGCAAATAAATTCTTTAAGCTCTCGATTCTTTGGATAGTGGAGTCGCCATGAAAGCTCTAAAATATGGATTCTTCTGAGAATAGAGTCGCAAGGGCACATTATACAACCAATCTTGATGTTTGATTCTCTATTTACCCTTAGTAATCAAATCTGAATCTTTGTCATTCTTTCCTTGGGAATATTTCACCTTTGCTCCCCAGCAACGATGCCAAAATGTTATCACTCTCATGGTTGGTAAGGCTAAGAGAAACACCCATTGGGCATGGAGTCATAAGGGAAATCAATTCTAGGTTTTCGAAACTTGGTAGAAAAGAAATCAATATCAAAGGCCAGAAAATTAACTATTACTAGACTTACAATATTTATAGCATGGATATATGAAAAAGGAAAACACTCAAAGCCACAGAGAGCATGCAACAAGATGAATTTTGCAATGACTTATCGGACTGAAAAGGCAAACATTTGAACAAGAGAGATACATAGCATACTGTAATGAATTATCCATCGATTATTTTCTCATTCAAACAAAGAAGATATACATTTGATGATAACAAAAAAGAAAACACATACACTGAGAATATTGACTGTAATAATTGAACACATGAATCTTTAAGATGAGAGCTTAAATAATTATGTTTGAAAAACTTTTCATTAATATCATAAAAAGGTTGTAGCACCAACAATCTTTCTTTACTCACTCTCCTCTCCTTTTACAATACTCTTCCTCATAATATATAGAAATACATTACAATCTAACTCAATTAGGTCGGAATAGTTAGGGTTTCACATTCAAGAATGAGTTACAAACTAACTCCTATTTTTTTGGGTTAAGTTTTTTAACTAATTAAATTTGGAAAAAATATGTGAAATAGGCTCTAAATATCCCTTTGAATATCTCAAACCATGACACATGTGAAAAAAATAAGAGAGCTTTTTTTAGATGAATCCATTATTGAGAAAAAACTCTTTCAGTTTGTTGAGATATATCACCATCTACTCAGAATCTAAGTTTGAAGTCAACTGCAAAAACAATGAGCTACATGAAATTTCGCAGTAACCAAGAGATTTCGCAGTGACTGGTAATTTATCCCTTTCTCCCAAATGAAGAACTAGGTTGGGCTGATTTTTTTCATAAAATTAATGACACTATGACGCCTCTCCACAAAAAAATTGGGAAAAATCCAGTTTGTCTTTTTAAATTTATGGTGAAAATAACATTTCGCTGCAACTAGGAAATTTATTGCGAAATCTTTGTTTCAACAGTGTCCTTTGTGAACTCTCTCTCTGTGTCAAAATGTGATAGTGTATTTTCCATTGTTGCAGCTACAAGGCCATAGGTAATGTTGATAATAGAAAAATAATCACAAAAATTACCAGTAGTGCTCCACATGCCTCATCACCTCATCGATATTATATTGATAGAAATACCATCAAACTTTGACACATGATCTTTAAGAGAGAAAGACATGACTACAAGACTCAATTAGCAACAAAACAAATATTTTTGACTTTGTAAATTTATACTCACTAACACAATGCGCCTCATGCTCTAAACGAGGTAGATTGGAATGTTATTTATGGTGTATGGAAACACATGAAAGCTAGAAATTATCTTCCACTGGGCAAATAGGTTGATGTTTTCAATGATGTAAGCTCACATACTTTTGAAGAATATCAAATGAATGGAAGAAAAATATGTGTGGTTACTATTTTTTATTAAAATGTGTTCATCTATGTAAAATAACAATAATTTTGTGGATATTATGAATTTGAAAGAATTTTTTTATTTATTAAGTTTTATTGAAATTTTACAATTTTTTTTGTGTAACCATTGTTTTAAGATCGTAAAGATTTGGAGGGACAATATTTTATTGTTGCATTTTATTTATGAAGAGTTTACTTAATTTACACTTGTCAATTTAAGTACAATTATGTTTTCATCCTTAAGAGTTGGATGATTATATGTCCTTCCAATTGAAATTAAGACGAGGCCTTCAAATTTTATAATTTCTCCCACGATCCCTGATTCCAATGGGTACATCCTTTAGTCGACAATGACTCTACCCCAAAAAATCCACTCCTCCAAATGTCATGACACAAACCACCATTACCATGTGTCTGTTGGATTACTGAGAGGGGGGGTGAATCAGTAATAGAGCAATTTAACCATATAATCCAAGTGTTATATCAATGAAGCATTATTTTCCAATAACTGCAGAGTAAATAAGCAATGAACAAATGAACAATCATACACATACACAGTACACCAGTGTTTTACGTGGAAACCCAAATCGGGAGAAAACCACAGAATGCTTTTTCTTATATGTCTTGAAGAATTACATTCATTGGAAGCACCAACTTCCTTTGTTTTCCAGCTGC
>JASDQU010108144.1:0-11538 GCA_032191745.1 Picea mariana | reverse complement strand
CTCGTTATTCCTCATACAAGCATGGGTCCTCCAACCATTCTTTTAGGATAACTCAATCCATAAAGCGTCTTCCCGTGAGGGCTTTCACTATAAGGGGACCACTTTGGAGTTCATCCATTTGTACACCTTATCAATCATGATAAGACAATAATGAGTNATTATATTACATCAATCATCAATCAATCAATCCTTTGACATCAATCAATCACTTGACATCAATCAATGACATCAATCAATCAAACCATTGGCATCAATGACAACATGATCCAACAGTGTTACCTCTATCTTCCCTCGAAATAAGAGCAACCACTCTTAGTGGTCAAATTCTGCAACCAACCTTTTGCAATGACGTCCCACTGGTATTTACCAACGCCCAACATGACGACCCTCAGAGATAATAGAAATGTTGTGACACAAAGGATCTAATAGAAATGTTGTGACACAAAGGATCTAATAGAAAAATTTGATGCAACATGTGATACAGAGGATCTTATCAAAAAGGTTGATGCAACATGTGATACAAATGTGTTTATACAAAAGTTTGATGTACCATGTGATATAAATGAGTTTATATAAAAGGTTGATATTACTTGTGACACACAAGGCATAATACAAATGGTTAATTCTACTTGTTATACACATGACCTAATGGTGGATACAAAAGAAACACAAGATATTGATAATGATTCCTTAACTAATCATGAGATGGAATCATACATTGGACTAATGAAGAAAACTCTTATTGAATATGAGCCACTTGAAGAAGCACAGATTGAAAGCAACAACAACAATAACAATTTGAAGATACAAAAGTAGAAAGTCCATATTCAAAAAATGATCTTTCCAATATGGTTTTTAGACCTTGGGAAGAATTATCATTCACCAAAAATTGATATGGATTACAATATGACAAAAGAAACAACTTTCGTATCCCAGATTACTCCAAACCTATTCATCTCTTGAGTGCAGGATTTCTTGAAGAAGTTAAGAATCTTGATAATCATTGCAAACATTGTCATAGAGTTGGTTACTTGGAGTCATAGTGTTTTGATCCCCATCCTTGTCTTCATTGTGGGAAGACAAATTATCTCTCAAAAAAGTGTCGAAAGAAGAAGAAGGTTAAACAAACAGTTAATTATGAATGGATAGATTCACACAAATGGAATAAAAAAGTAAAAAATCTACGTAAGTCTTATTTTCTAGTCAATATAGGTAAAACAACAATATGGAGAAATGACAACAGAAAAAAGTTTCAAACAACTATTCCAGATGATTTTGGTGATGATCCAAATCCAATTATTCATGTTGTCTGAAATCAAAACATGAATCAAAGATGGTACTCTCCACACCTCAAGGGCGGAGCACATTGATGAAAAAGACACTCTCTTACACATCCAAGGGGGAGTGAGGATGGTTAGTGGTAAACCAACCACCACATTGTTTGAGTGAATATGGTTAGTGATAATCCAAAACCACCACATTGTTCAAATATCGATGGTTAGTGGCAATCTAAAACCACCACATTGTTCAAGAATTAATGAAAGATGGTTAGTAGTCAACCAACAAAACCACCACATGAAGAATCCAAATCTTAAGCTTGGATCCCTTCAACTATGAATCATTTGAAGAACAATAGAATCCAAATCTTGAGCTTGAATCCATTCAAAAAACTTCAAAAACTTCTCACCTTTCACTTGACGGGGGAATATCAGATATCAACGTTGATAGTCATGCTTCAAGATTTGAAGTCCTATCAGTCATAAATAAAATAAAAATCAATCAACATTTGGGAATTCTAGCATAGCAACTGGTCTCCTCAAATCAAAAGTATGGGAGTGTTCAATCATGGCAGTTTTTCAATTCCAGATGAACTATTCAATATTAATATATTGGCGGTTTTCAAGGAATATTTTCATCGAATCTTAGTTCAGTTGTTTCATATTGAAGATAATATTAATTATTTTTTTATTACTAGTATAATTATTCATACTTGTGATTGAGGGGGGGAATGTTAGACTATGAGTCCCTAGACAATCACAAAGTCCGAGACCACATTGATATGAGTTGTCAATGAGATCTAGATCTGCCCATTCCATGTACTATAAATTCACATTAGAGGATCAATACAATGTGAAATAGAATGACATAAATATTTTTCCACCATTTATTGTCTTGTCTTGCTTGTGATCAATACTTAATAGCTTGAAGGTAAGAATAAACAATTTCTTGAATATATGAGGTAAAATGAAGACTCAAAAGCCAAGCAATATGGTTGGCAGAGGGCAACAAAAACACTAAATTTTTTATAAATACACAGCTCATAGGACAAATTTCAATATTATAATTTAGGAGTTGAGGGGTCCTGATGGTACAAAGGCTTCCTCTTTCAAAGAGTTAGCTATGGCTAGTAAACATCACTTTCAATCCCTTTTCAAGGAGAATGAGATATCTAATATGGGTGAGATTGTGAAGGTGGTCAGGTCGTTTCCTAGATTCTTTGATGAAGATATGAATGCCAGCATGGAAGCAAAGGTTACCAAGGAAGAACTAAAATATTTTTTTTTTCTTTTAAAAAGTCAAAAAGTCCTGGCCCCAACGGGTGGATAGTAGAATTCTATATTGGTTTCTATGATTTCCTAGAAGATGATCTTCTTAGAGTAATTGAGGAATCAAGGATTTTTGGGACGATGCTAGGGGAAATGAATACTACCTTCATTACATTGATCCCAAAGATGAACATTCATGTCACATTTGAATACTTCAGTCCAATAGCTCTTTGCAATTTGGTTTACAATATTGTGTCAAAGATAACTGCCAATAGGATGAAAGTGTCTCTTTCCAATGCCATTTCAGAGGAACAATGTTATGAACATAAATATACATATACCATAGATATTCATAACATAATAATTAATAAATAATAATTATTAATAATGAAAGGTCATGTCTCAAAGGACATGAATATTGGTAAAGGGCACCCCTGCGTGGGTATATAAGCAGGCCCTCATTCTCAATTGTATCTCATCTCATTATATCTTATTATTATTTATCTATTCATTTATTATTTATAGTCCTATATGGATTACTTTGTTATATTCCAAATATAACAAAGTAATCCATATAGGACTATAAATAATAAATGAATAGATAAATAATAATAAGATATAATGAGATGAGATACAATTGAGAATGAGGGCCTGCTTATATACCCACGCAAGGGTGCCCTTTACCAATAGTCATGTCCTTTGAGACATGACCTTTCATTATTAATAATTATTATTTATTAATTATTATGTTATGAATATCTATGGTATATGTATATTTATGTTCATAACAAACAATTTGGTTTCCTTTTCAATAGATAGATACATGATGTTGTTGGGAATGCATAGGAGATTTTTTCGTAAAATTAAAACAAGGAATAAGGCTACAGTGTTAATGAATATTGATCTCTCAAAGGCACATGATAAAGTCAACTAGTTATTCATAATATTGGTGCTTATGCAAGCATGTTTAAATATTCAATCAATTAACTAGATTATGGGTTGTCTTGAATAAGCTAATTTTGTTGTCTTGATTAATGGTTCTCCTTTTGATTTCTTTCGAGCTTCTAGAGGCCTTAGACAAGGATGCCCACTATCTCCCTTCTTTTTCCTACTAGTAGCATAGGGGCTAAGAAGACTAATAGGTGTATCCAGAAGGGATGGTTTTATAAGGGGTGTAAACATTACAGGTTCTATTGATGTAACACACATGTTGTTTGTATACGACATTTTACATTTTGGAATAGGAAACTTGAGGGAATTGAAATACTTCAAACTCATTTTAGACTTGTTTTGTAAAGATACAAGAATGGAATTAATTCGAATAAATCTTGCATTCTGGTAAATGGTGTGAGCTAGATTTGGAAAGGAGGATTACACAGACTCTTCCCATGAAGATTGAGCCCATTGATAATGGTGTTAAATACATGGGTTTCCATCTAAAACCAAACAAGTACAAGCAAGTGGATTGGCACTGGCTAATTGAAAATATTGATGACAGGATTTCATGTTGGTGTCACAGGTGGTTGTCAAGGGGTGGAAGGTTAGTGCTAGTCAAATTTGTTTTAGAAAGTATCTCTATATATTGGTTATGAATCACACATATTCCAATAGGTATTTTGGATAAGCTCTGAAAGAAGTGTTTTAGGTTCCTTTGGACAAGTAAAATAGAGTTAGAAGGAATCCCTCTTTTCAAATGGTCCAAGTTAGATAAGCATAAGGATTCAGGTGGATGGGGATTGAAAAATTTGTGTGTGTTTGGACATGCCTTGGCTACTAAAATCCTTTGGAGGCTATTTTTCAATAAAGTACTATGGGGTCCCCCGATGTGTAGGGAAGTCGGTGATGGAGTGTACTATTAAGGTACTCTATTATGTGAAGTCACATGTTCAAAACCTCATCTTATCTTGTGTGTCGCATATGAGGCAGCATGGGAACACATGGAGGTTATAGTGGTAGCATTCATATAACATGACCTCCTGTCACGTGAGTACATGCCCGATTAGTTGTTGATTTTTCCAGTCACAAAAAAATAAAGGACTATGAGGGAAAGTAATGAAGGCTAAGTATTTGGAGAATAGAGATCCAAAGGAGTGGGTTAGACAAGAAATGAAGACTTTTAGAGGAGCATCAATAGTATGGAAAGGCCTTGTCAAATATTATGACATCTTAGGAAGTTTGATTGCATGGAAGATAGGGAGAGGAAATAAAGTGAAGATTGGAGAGGATCCCTAGATAAGATGTCATGAGAATTATAGATTGTTAGACTCTATATGGACAACTCTCCATGACAAAGTGTAACATACCCAACCCCCTAAGCTTCATTAGGTTGGTGGGGTGTACAAAATTCTTCTAATTTTCTCTAACTTACCTTTCTTAAACTCAACTTAATCAATGAATTTAAGCTCATAAGGAAAATCGACTCCTCAAGAGATCTCGAACAACTGTCACCGTGGTCGATTCCAAGCTCTAGAGAGAAAGATATTATCTATTGAAGTTATTAGTCTCCACCACCAAGGTGATATCATCAAGACCAGGTGGCCTCCACGTGAACCAATATTTCATGTGCTAGACGACATGGAGGATTCCTTTGAAAAAGAGGGATGGAACCTCAAATATAGGATCCAAAATTTCTTAGAGGCTATATTAATAGGCCCAATTAGATCCAGATGATCCAGATTTCCTTTTTTATCCCGAAAGGTCAGATGCCTGCTATCTCAATATAGTGCTTAATGTGCTCTATTATTGTGACGATCCAGATATCCTAGAAACCAGAATGCATTGCAAAACCTTTACAAGAAAAATTCCTGATCTAGATTGCCAGACTTATCTCCACTCCTAAGTGGAACCACGCCCAAGGGAACCACAACCATTTGGACATCCAAGAATCTGGGTTATACTTCAAGGGTTATGAAAAGGTAGAGTCAAAACTGGATATCGGATCACATTTCATGCCACATCATCACCCACATGTCACACCATGTTATCTTCCACGTGCCATGCCATGTCAATGTACATGTATTTTTCCACGTTAGAAAGTAGCCATGCCATCATTCAATGGATCACCAATGAAATATAAGGAACAAATATCGAATAAAAAAAAATAGTTTATAATCCATGGTGATTCATTGATGAAAGGTTTAGATCTAATCTTGGCCATGCACCTGACAAATGAAACCTTGATGCAGAACCAATAAATCTAGGTTAATGGTTGACAAAGTTTTGAGGAAATGCACCTTTAACGGAAAGACAGATGCCAGGTAGGGCTTGGAACCTTGTTGATAGAACTACAACCATCCAGACATCTAGGAATTCGAGTCACACTTTTAAACCCTTTAAAATGAAATATTAGATCTGGATGTCGGACCAACATCACTCCTAAACGGAACCGCGTAGATGGAACCCTGTCCATTCAGAAATCCAAGGATCCAGATATCACCTTAAGTCTTGTAAAAATACATGAATGGATCTGGATTTTGAATTAGCTTGACGTGTGATGGAACCATGCCTCTAGAATCGTGAAAATATGGACATCTCAGAATCTAGGATTTTCCTTGCTATTGTTTTATTTAAAAATTAGGATTATGGATGCAACGATATCTAATGGCATCTTCTTCCTGATCTGATTGGATTTCTTAGTCGATTTCTTCTCAAGTCCACAAGGAACACCATCTCCCTTGAATTTACTGTATCAATCCATTGATATCACACAAATTTACAAGGTTTTGACCCTTACAACATTCATGTGTATGAGGTAAAAATCTCCCAAGAAATGTAACCCTAGGTTTCATGCAATAAGGATTACCAGCCTAAAACCCTTAATAATAACGAGGTACCAACAATGGGGCTTACAATATTCAATAAGAAAAACATAACAATGATATTTCCTGAAAACAAGGAATCTGAGATTCATGGGAAATCAAGAATCCTTGAGTGCATAAGAAATAAACACACACATCGCTTTCAATTCCTTAGCTAATAAAGTATGCTTCCACTTGCATTCCATGGAATTATTTTAGAGATTTGGCACTCTCATCCATAGGGTATTTGTAGCATCCCCAACCCTAAGTTGGGCCATGCCCACACCAAATTTTCCTATCTTATACTAATTAATTGACTAAACATGCTCTGCATATAAACACACATGCATCCTGATAGCATATAATATTCAAGCATAATTATAACAGTAATTTCATAACATAAATAATATAACAACACACAATAAACAACATGTAAAACACATAAGAACAGTTATCTTTTGTAAATCACCCACTGACTGCAGACCTCAAACATTCCTCCTCACCATAGACTCTATTTCTCATAAACTCTTAGCAGCAGGTCACCCCCAAGCTGAGGCTAAAACTCCACTAAGCCAAACTGAGGTCTAACATATATCATAATTTAAATCAGGTCAAGGTGCCAACTTCAACAACCATTCCCAACTCACAACCTCTCATTTCCCATAGCCTATCCCACCCCAGAAAGTGTACCCCTTCTCTTCTAGATAGTCTTTGGCTGTACCACTTACCTTCTAGGGCTTCAACAATAGACTAGATAGGAAGTCTCAAAGCACTATAGCACCTGGAAATCAAGGTTGCTCTCAAGACTACAACACCCACCAACCTAACAAACTAGAAAAAACCATAATGCTCATGGGCCTAACAACCCGCTTCTTCAACCCAAACCACCAAGGAATTACTAGGTACATTCAGCTGCAAAAACTCTCCAAGCATTGGTACAAATGATGGATGGAAGGGAGTACAAATGGCAAGAATGATTGTGAGAATGATGAGAATGATTAGAATAAGTGGGAAAGTACATTAAGTTCCCACTTTATATATGCATGTTCCCAACCTGACACTTGGCATATTGGGAACTACATGGGCTCCACTTAGTGATACGTTCCCCACACTTAGGAACTTACAATAAAGATATATCACATAATCTATACTTTAGGAAATATTATTTTAATATTCCCTTGACTGAGAAGGGGGGTGAATCAGTAATAGAGCAATTTAATCCTTTTTAACCATATAATCCAAGTGTTATATCAATGAAGCATTACCATCCAATAACTGCAGAGTAAATAAGAAATGAACAAATGAACAAACATACACATACACATACACATTACACCAGTGTTTTACGTGGAAACCCAACTCGGGAGAAAACCACAGAATGCTTTTTCTTATATGTCTTGAAGAATTACATTCATTGGAAGCACCAACTTCCTTTGTTTTCCAGCTGCAACTGGAAGGATGCTCCAACCCCCTAGTTTCTCAGGCTACAACCTAAGGGAAGCTCCAACTCCCCAATTCTCTGGCTACAACCAGAAGGAGGCTACAACCCCCTATGTTCTCCGACTACAACCGGAAGGTGGCTACAACCACATGTCCTTGCCCCGTCCAACCGCCCTGAAGTAGAAGTAGAANCTGTACCAATAAATATGAACCATGCATCAACCTGTACCTCAACCTGTAATCAACCTATACCATAAACAAGTGCATCAACCATGCACCAACCTATACCAAATAACCTGTAATCAACCTGTACCATAAAAAAGTGTATCCAACCATGTACCAATCATGTGTCAACTACTCATCAACTACGACTCATCAATATGTACCAACATCATCAACTATACACCTCATGTATGTGCCAACTCATCAACTACTTGTCTCAACCATGTACTCAACATGTACCTCAACCAAAATCCCTCGTCAATTTCATCATCCAAATCTGATTTGTAGCTCTGTAATAGACCTAGTGTATATGATCACATTCCTGCAAACCTTCATTAATTTCAGCAACAAGAGACTATCATTTTCATCAAACTTTTCTTTAGTCTCACATGCCTAGTTTTGGATTAGTCAACAACCCTAACTTGAAGTAATCATCACTTTGTACCTGTAATGTATAAAGATTTGAAACTGATACACAATGTTCTTTAGTTTGTTTTATGCAATTCCTCTAGGTGTCACTACTTGGAACCTCTCAGAAAAGGAGTTATAGCAAAAATGGCATACCTTGTTGAATTCTGGCTTATTCTAGAGAGTGACCTTGTAGAGCGTGCCCCGCACAAAATGTTTGTTCAATTGATATGAAATTACTACAAAAAATACTACAGATTGTACCCTAACCAATACATTTAGTTTCACTAAATTTGGATCTGTTATGAATAAGTTGTGACGTTTTTACCCGAAACACATGTTTTTGACTAGTTTCAGGACTAGCCACAAACCCTATTTTCCAAGAAGTGTAACTCCAAAAATACAAAGACCCACAAGATGAATTTTTTACCACAAATACCTGGATATGTTTTCTCAATGGAATAGAAATTTCATGGTCTGAATCATTATATAAAACAATTTATAGCGAAAATGGTGAGATGACCTATAAATAACATACCTTAGAAAGCACCATCAAAAGAATTTATCCTTCCTTTCATTTCAGCCTTCTTTTCTTCACCTTCCCTCAAAATTTCGGCTTAGATATCCTTGGTTACCTTAGACACCTATAGATATTCAATATTCTCAAGTGTAATTTAAAATGAGAGAGCCTTGCCTCTTATTTATACTCTCCAAGTAGCTTCCTTAAAAACATCTTCTAGGTCACTTGGCCCCACTTTCCTTATTTTAGGGTTAACCCACTTCTAATTTCTCCATTAAATTTATTATTGAAATAATTTATTTTGTATTCACTTTGAATTATAATACACTCATTACTTCACTTTATTATTTACCTTTTAAAATCTCTTAAACCACTTTGACTACTTAGACCTTTTGGGGCTTCTAGATGACATATGAGGGTCCTCCAACTTCGTAAGGCCATAACTCTCAAACCGTGAGGAGTTATGTGACATTCCACATACCACCAGAAATGGAATGACATGTACTATCCATATAGAATAGTATTATCTGAAAATATATCATAACTCATACCATTATCCATCAAACAAACTTGGGTCCATTACCCAAACCTGGGGTCTCCAACTTCTCATGGCCATAACTCTCTAACCGTGAGGAGTTATGTGACGTTCCACATACCACCGAAAATGGAATGAAAAGCACTATCCATATAGGATATCATTATTCCACAATAAATCATGGGTTCTCTTACACCGCAAAGTGTCTTCCCGTGAGGGATTTCACCATAAGGGGACCACTTTGGAGTTCATCCCTCTTTACTTCTTATCAACCATGACAAGACAATAATGAGTCATATTTACATCAAAAAATCTTGGGTCCATTACCCAAACCTTTGTGCTGCGGGGATTTCTTCAAGGGTTGACATCAATGACAACCAAACTTAATCAACAATCTCCCCCTTTGGCATTGATGGAAACACTCTGATGCAACACTGAAATCATATCACTCATGCTCCCCCTGGAACCATTGCTCTATCCTCTGTATATGATAAATTTGTCTTTGTCCTCTGCATCTGATAAATCTGCTCCCCCTAGAACCATGCCTCTTTCCTATGCATATGATAAATCTCTCCCCCTTTGTCATCAATGGCAAAGGTATCTTTCCATCCGGGGCTGCTCCCCCTGATTGAATTGTCCTCTTATGGTGCTTCCTCGTGTACATCTATGACATATAAGATAAGCATTCAAAAAGCATTCATTTTGGAGTAGAAATAACTCCAAGTCTTTGGCAAAGATATTCAAAGGCTTCTCATGGAAGTGGTTTTGTAAATATGTATGCCACTTGTTCTTTTGTTCCCACATATTCAACTCTGATTTTCTTCTCTGCAACTTGTTCCCGTAGAAAGTGATACTTTATTGGAATGTGCTTCATCTTGGAGTGCATCATCGGNTTGTATTATCACAATATATTGGAATGGGCTCATCATACTCAACCTGTATATCTGTCAAAGTTTGTTTCATCCAAAGAACCTGTGTACAACGTGATGTTGCTGCAATATACTTTGCCTCGGCTATAGATAGAGATAATGATGATTGTTTCTTGCTTAGCCATGATACCAAACACTCACCTAAGTAGAACGTTGCTCCATTGATGCTTCGTCGGTCATCAATACAACCTTCTCAATCTGCATCTATGTAGGCAATAAGTGATAGAACTTTTCCTTTTGGATACCATAATCCAAACTCTTTTGTTCCTTTGAGATATCTGAAAATCCTCTTTACTGCCAATACATGTGATTCCTTTGGTGTTGTTTGAAATCGTGCCACCTGTCCAACTACTTGCATTACATCTAGTCTGGATGTTGTCACATATAATAGGCAGCCAATCATTGGCATGTATTACCTCTGATCTGTAGACTTTGAATCATCATCTTTGCTCAACTTACAACTAGTTTGCATGGCAGTGATAAATGGTTTGCAATCTTCCATTCCGAACCTCTTTAACACTTCTCTGATATACTTGGTTTGAGAAATAAAAATTCCTTGGTTGCTTTGATGTATCCGAAGTCTCAGAATGAAGGATAGTTCTCCAAGTAACGAAATTTCAAATTCATTATGCATGTCTTTTGCAAATTTCTGGCTTAACCTGTCATCATCACTACCAAAAATAATGTCATCAACATAAACTTCAATTAATAAAATATTACCTTGACTTACCTTGATGTATAGGTTGTTGTTTGCACTTCCTTTTCTGAACCCTGCCTGTTGCAGATACTTATCCAGCCTATATTACCATGCTCTAGGAGCCTGATTTAGACCATACAAGGCCTTCTTTAATTTACATACATAGTTTGTGTTCGCTGACAACTGAAATCCTTCTGGTTGTTCAATGTAGACTTCTTCTTCAAGTTCCCCATTCATAAAAGCTGATTTTACGTCCATCTGATATACTTTAACATTTTTGGAGCATGCATAAGCTAAAAGTAAACAGATTGCTTCCATTCTGGCAACTGGAGAAAATTTCTCTTCAAAGTCGATTCCTTCAATCTGTGCATATCCTTTATATACCAATCTAGCTTTGTTCCTTGTAACTTGTCCATCTTCATTCAATTTATTCCTGAAAACCCA
>JASDQU010108143.1:77260-96919 GCA_032191745.1 Picea mariana | reverse complement strand
TTCTACATAAATAAAAACAAATCACGCCACCGTTCGTGGAAAAAACCCTGAAAAATTGCAGATTTTAAAACCTCAATATCTTGACCTTCCGGACTCCGTTTCGGACGATTTGTTTTTTCAAATTGGGTGTTTTTATTATAGGAACTCAGATAGACAACCTGTTTCTACAAATTTTTCATATAAATATATCGAAAAGTTCTAGAATGTCGCGGCCCTCTTTTTTCTTCTCCGAAAAAAAATCTGCAAAAATAAAAAATATTTTCCCACAATGTCTACTAAGGAAAGTGCTCTGATACCACTTGTTAAGAACCTGAATAGATCTACCAATATAATAACCACAAATACTGAATACACAATAGATCCACTAAGAAATATATGAGAAACTACACTTTATTATATCAAAACCTTGGGGTAGGGCAACACCGTACAATGGATCCTATTATGGAATGGATCCTCTCCTATTCACTTGCCTCTTCGAGGGGGCATCCTCCTATTGAGCTTCAAATCCAAATACAATATTTCTATTCATGTCTCATTACATTGCTTGAACCCCTTTAAATAGTGCTACCATCACCTCAGAACATTCTAGAGGAGGAATCTTCTAAAAGTAGAACCTTCTAAGAAGTCCTCTTACATTTATTATATCTAATTACCCATTTATTATATCTAACTACCATAGTGGGCCTTATTTAATAATATAGTGGACCTATTCCACCTTACATTGAATGACCTCCACTATTATCACTATGAGCCCTCTAGGCCCCCCCCACTACCTCTCTAGCTACCTTATACTAACTTACCCAAACGGGGCCCACATGACTTTTGGCACTTCATCTCCTAGGGTTAGGTTTTTGGATGTCTAGGGTTTTTGTCATTCTTGTTTATTGAAAAAAGGCCTTCAGAGCCTCATTGTAATCATCTTCTTGCGAATGAGTGCAACCGTCACATCTCTTCTCAGAGATAAGCTGCCACCATTCCATCAAGCTTGTTTCCACTGCATTTTATAGTTTCAACTTATTTCCTTATTGAATAGAAAACCAGTTTTAGTGTATCTTTGTTATTTTGTGTTAAGAACCTATTAATAATATGTAGTCATTTCGTTCTTCTCATAAAATCCAGATCAGTGATAGTGAATAAAACACCTTATTGGCTGAAACTAAATTTACCCTGGTGGCTCGATTACCAAGAGACTAGTAGCACAAAGTAGCATGAGCTAGAAATCCTAGCTCCCAAGAGAATTCACACCAGCAGAAACCCAGACCTAGAAGTTGCAATCTCTGTGTCTGATCCTAAGAAACTTGTACACAAAAGAAAATTAAGGCCAATAAACCCAAATTTGCGATTAGACAGATATCTATCCCTACCCAAAGATGGAGTAACAATCATTGAGTGTCTTGAGTTTGATGTGAAATTTGAGCAAACTTTGTTAAAAACTAAATMTGAATCTTCTTTKAATGAGATCATTTTTTACGAGAAGAGGTTCCAAGATTTAATTTTAGCTGCCTCTACCAAACCTATTGTGATCCATACTCAAAACMAACAATCACTTCAAGTCCTCACAATAGCCATGGCAGCTAGGATTTCCCCTTTTGTACTCCCTACTAAGTTACAKGATTTTCCCCAGGAGTATAATCTAAGGATTAAGCTGTATGATGTTGAAGGCAGTGTGTCAGCCTAGAAGCATCTAGACTGGTTCAATGATTTTATAGACGTAGAAGTAATAGATTTTGAGGATGCAAAAATGAGGCTCTTTGCACAAAGTCTGGCAGGAGAAGTACGAAAGTGGTTCAGAGCTCTCCCAACAACTAGTATCATAAATTTTGAAGCCTTTGAAACCAGTTTTCTTGCAAATTTGGGCGACAAGAAAAACCCCCTTTAGTTGTTAAATCAATATAAAAACATGAGGAGGTCACCTAACGAAACAGTGCAGGAGTTTTCAGCCATATTTGTAAAGGTCTATAATCTAATTCCTATTGAGGTAAACCCCCCCTAAAGCTTCCCAACTTAGATATGTTGATTCCTTTGAAAGTGATTTTTATTTATTGTTGAGGGAAATAAGATCTACTTCATTAGATTTCATGATGAACGATGCAATAGAAGTGGAAGTGAATCTAATGGCCTCAATAACGATCAAATCTAACTCTGACAGGGACATGAACAAAGTTCAAGATAAGGCACAACCTTCAACCTCACAAACATCAAAAGAAAGGTTTGAAACGATGATGAAAACTATGGATAAAATGATGGATAGAATGGATTTAGATAATAAGCCTAACACCAAAGAACAGGATGATGTTCCACCCATAAATCAAAGAAGACCAACAATCCCACAAATTAGACAAAGAGATCAGAGGAATCAGGGGATCAACAAATAAGACCTCCTTTTTAAAATAATGATGTAAATGAGAATTATGATGAAAATTTTGAAGACAACATGCATTGTTCTGATGTTGATGAGACAGAGGTATTTTTTATTAAAGAGGAACATGAACAATTCATGGATGCTAACGAAATATTTGTGCAGGAAAATGATGAGAGGTTGTCAGTAGAAAGAGAATATTACCAAACAGGGTTGCATAATTCCATCATGCAATTCCATAGACAATATAATCTTTGAAACTAGAAAGTGCCTGCAAACCCTCCAAAGGGAAATCCTACCAAAGAAGCTCAAAATAACATACCTTCTTCAATTGAGCCCAACAAATACTCTGTTGCAAAAGATGTTGTGGAAAAAGGAAATTGAAAGGAAGAATCCTAGAAAAAGGTACCTGAAACAAGAAAGGAGACAACCACCAAAGAGGTAGAGAAAACCTTATCCTCCTTTAATTTTGAAAGTTAGATGGCCAATATTAAACTTTTTGTACAATTCAATGAATTGATCAAGAACAATGAATATATAAATCAGATCATCAAGATTCTCAAGATGGAACAAACTTATGACACTTTGAACATACAAGATGGTCATTCAACCATCTTGTTTGGCCCCTGTGTAGAGGAAAATAGTGATGTTTAAGAGGTCCCCCCTTTCTATGTTAGCCTGAATATCCATGATATGACTCTGCACAATGTCATGTTGGATTCAGGAGCATCCCATAACTTGATGCCCAAGCTGGTCATGGACTAATTGGGCCTTGACATCACAAGACCTTACAAAGATATTTTCTCCTTTTATTCAAGGAAGGTGAAGTTCCTAGGCCTAATCAAAGATCTGGTGGTGTCTTTGTCTCAAATTCCAGTAAAGAATATGGTCATGGATGTAGTGGTTGTTGATATTCCTCCCAATTTTGGCATGTTGTTATCCAGGTCATGGGATTCATATTTGAAGGGAAATATACATATGGATATGTCATACGCCAGCATCCCTGTCTTTGGTCAAGATAGAAGATTGTACAGGGAGGTTTTGCTTAAATACATGGTCAGTAATAACTCCCAATTGAATAACCATCCCATCTATTATGTGGAGACTGAGTTGGGTTCTTCCATTTTCTTCAATGATTTGTGTTTTGAAGAGAAAGGGCCAGATATTTATATGGTTTTAAAAGACAAATCTAACCAATAGATTGAGAAGTTTTCAAAGCAGTAGGACAATGCAGAAAATGAGATGTGGATCATGAGATTCGATGGAGATGTCAACAAAGAAGAGGCAAGAGCTGGTGTGTGGATTAACCTCCCCAGATTGGCTACAAAATTCTGTTCTTATAAGCTTTCTTTTGATTACACAAACATCATGGATGAATATGAGGCATTGATGTTAGGATTAAAGGATTTAAAAGAAATGGGTGCTAAGAGGATAACTGTTCATGGATATTTTGAGTTGATCATAAATCAGTGAAGGGAATATATCAAGCCAAGCACCCTAGATTAAGAGAAAACAAGAATACAATGCTTTACCTGCTTGAAGTATTTTCAGAATATAGCCTCTCAACGATTCCAAGGGGTTAGAATCATATTGTTGATTCCCTTGCCACTTCAGCTTCAATTTTCAAAATTCCAATATTTCCTAGCAGGGGATATGAAGTTGAGATCAAGCACAGACCAACAGTGCCTGATAATAGTAAGTACTGGCAGGTTTTTGAAGATGATAAACAAATAGAAAGTTTCCTCAAAATGGAATATGGATTTGAAAATTTGAATATTGATGAATAATATTGTGATGAAGAGGTGGATGCAGCTATGTTCACAAAGGATGGTTACTTCAAAAATCAGATTGTTGGTAGAGATATAGTTTGGCTGAAAAGTAACATCATTCCGAAAGGTTTGGTCCCATTGGAGAAACTCTTTGATAACAATGATGTGTCCAGGAGTCCAAAAAATATAGTAAATTAAGGGGATGTTGAAGATTGAAACATTGGGACTTAGGAAGATCCAAATATCATTAAGCTGTCCAAAACACTCAACCCATAAGTCAAGCAGAGATATATCAATTTAATGAAATAATTCCCTGATGTTTTTTCCTAGAGCTATGAAGATCTGAAAGTTTATGACACCAAGGTAATTCATCATGTGATCCCAATCAAAGAAGATCATAAACCTTTCAAACATAAATTAATAAGGATAAATCCTTTGTTGCTGCCCTTGATTGAGAAAGAGATAAAGAAGTTGTTTGAAGCCAAGATCATAGTATCCCCGAGGTTTTGTAAATGGGTTGAAAATCGGGTGCATGTAAGAAAAAAGAGTGGAGAGATCAAGTTGTGATTCGAATTCATAAATCTAAATAGGGTGTCTCTCAAGGATAACTACCCATTGCCTAAGATGGATCACATTATACAGAAAGTGGCAGGTTCTCAAAAAATGTCAATGTTGGATGGTTTCAATGGGTATAATTAGATCATGGTGCACCTGATGATCAGGAAAAGATAACATTGACAACACCATGGGGTACATTCATGTATGCCAAGATGCCTTTTGGGCTCATGAATTCAAGGGAAACATTTCAAATAGCTATGGAAACAAATTTTGCTGATGAGAAAGATGAATTCATTTTTATATACTTATATGATATCACTATGTACTTAGTTTCTGATGAAGAACATCTCAAGCATTTAAGAAGGGATTTTCAGAAGTGCAGAAAGTTTGGCATTTCATGGAACCCAATGAAGTTGAATTTTGGCATGGAAGAAGGGAAGCTACTGTGACACATTATTTCAAAGGAGGGGATAAAGACAAATCCCAACAGATTTGAGGGGATCTTAAAAATTGGCACACACAGAAGCAAAAAAGAAGTGCAATCTTTCCTGGGGAAAGTAAAGTTTCTGAGGAGTTTCATCCCTAACCTGGCTAAAATCATAAAGTACATCACTAACATGCTCAAGAAAGGAAATGAGATAAATTGGACCCCAGAAGCCAAAAATTCCTTTGAAGACATTAAAGTGTCATTGACCAAGGCCCCAATACTGGCAAGTCCTAACTTTGAAAAATACTTTATATTGTTCTCTTTTTCCTCAGAGCACACCATTGTTGGTGTTTTACTACAGAAGGATGAGAAAATTTTTTAGAAGCCTATAGCATAGTATAGTAGGACAATGAGGGATGCCCCATTGAAGTATGATATCATGGAAAATCAGTCATATGCATTGGTCAAGTCCCTAAAGGAGTTCAGAGTTTATATATTGCACTCTCATACCACTGCTTATGTGCCCAACAATTTTGTGAAAGACATTTTAACTCAACCCGACCATGAGGGAAAAAGGGGAAAGTGAATAGATGTTTTGTTGGAATATGACCTTGATATCAAACCTACAAAGTTGATCAAGGGGAAGGGACTTACAAAGTTGATGGCATAGACAAATTGTGAGCTCCTGGGAATAAATTTCATTGCTAACTTGTCAGTAGATTCATAAGGAGAAAGAGTCCCCTAGATATCCCAAATATTCCTTGAATCCCCATGGTATGCAGATATCATTTATGTGTTGAGAAATTTGAAGGCTCCTCCTGAATTGAGTAAAACTGAGGCCAAGTTCTTAAAGATGAAATGAATTTTTTTTTGTATGGTAAATCAATCTCTATATTGGAAGGATCTAGGGGGAATATTATTGAGTTTTTTGCTAGAGGAAGAAGCAAAGAGGACCATAAGATAATTCCATAAGGGTGACTGTGGAGGACACCATTATTGGAAAACTACTGTGCACAAGATATTGAGGGATGCGTTCTATTGGCCTAGAATTTTTTCTAATGTCTACAAAGAGGTTTCAAGATGTCATGAATGGAAATTTTTTGACGGGAAGAGAATATTGCAGCCTTTACCCTTGAATCCCATCTCTGTTGAAGAACCTTTTAGACAATCGGGACTTGATTTCATAGGATAAATTCATCCATAGTCCTCAGCTCATCACAAGTGGATTCTGACAGCTACATATTATTTCACTAAGTGGATTGAGGCAATGCTCACTAGGAAGGCCACAGATGTTGTTATCATCCAGTTTTTGGAAGACAATATTTTGTCCAAGTTTGGGTGTCCAATCAAAATCATTACAGACAATGCAACAACATTTAAGTCCAAAAACATGGACAAATTTTGCAATGACTACAATATAACTCTTGTTCACTCCAAATCTTATTACCCTCAAGGTAATGGTTTGGCTGAGTCATCAAATAAAATCTTGACCAGAATTATCAAAAAGCTACTGCAAGATAACAAAAAATCTTGGCACAAATATCCCATCCATGCACTATGGGCTGACAGGATCACTCCAAAAAGATCTATTTCTACTTCACCCTTCCAGATTGTTTATGGCATAGAAGCAATGCTTCCTAATACATTAGGGTTTCCAGTGATGAGGTTGTTACAGGAGCAGGATGCTGAAATAGATGCCACTCAAAGAAGAAAAGATGAAATGATTAATGTCCAACAAACAAGAGAAAAATAATTTAACAGTGCTCAGCTACACCAAGACAAGATTAAAAAGGATTTTGACAAGCATACCAAGGAGGATGATTTCAAAGTGGGAGACTTGGTATTGATATGGGATGCCAGAAATAAAGACAAGGGAAAGCATGGGAAATTTGACCATCTATGGTTGGGACCTTTCAAAATCGTGGCGTATCATGGGAATAATTCCTATCTAATACATGAAGGTAATAGTGACATCGTTGGAGGAGGATGTAAATTCTAACCTTGTAAAATATCTACTGTATTTAGAAAAGAACAGAAAAGATACAATGGAAAATACAAACATTACACAGAGATTTTTCCCCTAGAAACCCAAACCGGGAAAACCAACATATATCATATTCATTCATTGTGTTGCATTGTTTACAATACAATATACATATAGGAGCCAACAACATCCAAAACCCTAACCCAATGACTTGGATTAGTCCAAAACCCTAATTCCTTAACTGGAAATAAAAAAACCATCAGCAAAAACCATGTGCTGAAAAAACCACCTAAATACATGACACATTTCCCAAGGTAGGTGTCATGTTTCCTGAGGCTGAATTTTTTTTATTTTTATTGAGGAACCTGCCGATTTTTTTTATTGAGGAACCATGTGCCGAAAAAACCACAGAAATAATATAACACATACCCAAAAAAGGACCTATGAATGGTAGGTTCCTAAAAAATTATATTGTTTAAATAAACCATCACCCTTTCCATTCATTATACATAACCATTTTGTTTTTCAGTTGAAGCAGTTGAAGTTAAATCAAAAGAACTGAAGCCTGAGGTGAAGGCCCTAAGTTATGTTGAGTAGATTTTGATCTTTCTGAATAAATTTTGGTAAATTCAGTTGCAGGAGTAAATCATATCCCAATGGGTAGGTACTTGGTCTGTCGTTCTTTGCTACCTCGCAAGGAGGATAACATCCCAAGTTGGATCCCATGTTATTACCATAACAATTTCTTTGTGAAATCTAGTTTCTGGGACTTAGAAAGGTGCTAAATTGATGTAGAGGCATGACAAATTGAAGGACAGGGACACATTTAGTGGGAGGAGGCTAAATCTAGCGGTAGTGAGGAGTTGATGGGACTTGATGGGTCACAGATCGTGGGCTCTACACGGTTGGGGATCGTTTTGGGAGGAGGACTTGTGCGGAGGATAATTCCTGAATGTGGGCCGAAACGTAAACCATGGTTTCAGCTCGAGACCACGTGGCACCACTGGGTGCATTTTGGGGTGATAAGAGGGTTGCCCCAAACCACTTCCCCTCGCCCCCGAAATTGGAAAAGTATATAAAGGGAAACACTCATCGTTATTTTATTATTTTTCAAATACTCGAAATTTGAAAGTTATCACAACCACTCCATTCAAACTGAAGCTCAACAACACGCCAATATCATGCCTTTTTCCGCTCATTCATGGGTTTTTTCTATCACCACCATGGACCCTATCATTATGTTGATAGCAGAGCAAGACCCTATGTCAAAGGAAGAAGCCCTAATTGACAGAGATCCAGATGTGTTCGACACTGTAATCACCATTTCTCCCATTTTTGTGTCCAGAGCTAATCTGTCTGATAATGTAGGTAAACAGATACCCTTCCTTGAAGCAATCTAGGCCACTATAGTCCCTTACGTTGTCAAGGTCACATTCCCTTTCATTGAATTCATAGGTCGGTGTGCAGAGAAGTATTCATAGGAAGAGAAATTTATCTTAAATAAATGAGGGTCCAAGGTCCTGTGTAGAGTAGAGACTTTGTCAATCTGAAGTGCCCTCGACATACCAAAGTTATCCTCCATAGCGTCTTAACCATTTGAAGAATAAAATCTAATCATGGTTTACAAAGAATGTCCCTCATAAGTCAAAGACCCATTTTTGCAAATGATTGTCAAACTGGAGTATATTTTCAAAATTTTGTTCCTGTCAATGACTGTTAATGTCATGGTTATTGAAGTCCAATGGGTCTATTCCATACAAAGTTAGATTTTATGTCTAGATAATGACAAGTATGTGGTCAAGGTCATGTTAGGTTTTCTATTGGCATTTTTCCAGTCAGAGTCCAGTCAGTCAGTTTGCATCAGCTTTGATAAATTCATAGCTGATAATATCCACAAGAATCTAGTGAATTTTTCAGAACCTAAGACATTTCAGATATTACACATACTTGCTGAAGATTTTCCTGGAAACAAACAAGAGAGAGTTCCCTGAAGTAACATTCATATCAAATGAATGTAAGAGATTCATAATGCTCATTTTGATCAACAAGGTCATGACCAGGGTTTTGTTACAGATTATTTTCATCATCCCTATGACCGTTAATGATGTAAACCTATATGTTTCCTTCAAAGGGGTCAGTGGCCTGAATTCCTGAAGAAAGAAGGGAGAAGAATTTTTACTAAGAGAAGAAGTTGTATTTTCCTTTGTAAAAACTCTATTAAGGAGGATTTCCGTAGGCTTCTCTATATGAAGGGTGCAGAAATGACTGATTTTCACACCTTTCTCTATATATAGGTTGCGGAGTTTCCATAGGTTTCTCTATACCTAGGGTGCGGAAATTCTTGTACATGAGAAAAATGAGCATCTTCTTGATGCTTCTAGAAGGAGAAGCTTCTATGGTGAGGTGGCCTCCAAATGGTTTGGATATTGCTCACTTTCATGATTTAGTGGGATCATCCTAACCCCCTCACCATCCTCTTCAGCTTATAAAAGGAGAGGAGCTCTCATGGATAAAGTTAGATTGGCTTGTTATTGCGTTTTGTAGCTTGGAGTTTTTTGAGATTGTATGTTGGCTTTTAGATTTGCTTTGTCAGGATAGATTGTGAGTAGCTATCAGATCTACAGTCTTAGAATTTCTAGATTATAAGTGTGTGGTAAGAAAGGAACTATTGGAAGGAACTTGACAACATCAAGCCATATAGTTGTATCTTTCTTCCACATTCTTTAATACATATATACTTTTCTTTCCTATATGAATGTTATTTGTTCATATTGTATGATTCCTTGATCACATACATAATTGAAATCTAAGGAAAGAGTAGTGCACTGTCTTGTTTTGTTCTAGTTTCGTAGTGAATCTAAGGGGATTGATTTGTGTCCACACTTAACAATTAGCCCGATAACAGGTTTACAATTTGATTTTCAACACCAGACTGCCAAGAGTTCTAGATGACATGAGGATTTATTTACAGCCAAATCTAGAAAACAGAGTGGGGGACTGGGTGTTGTTCATGCATTCAACAATGATATGGGTTTATGGTTGTCATGAATCCCCCTATATTTTGTCTATTTTTTTGACACCCAGAGTCTTTTCCCTAGAGTTCATCAGGAAAAGAATCATATCAAAGAGAAAGCACTTCCTGAAACTACACAAGGCATCCAACCTCAAATTCCCTTTCATCATTGGACCCTTCATTGTCAAGACAAGATCATGCTTATCTCAGGTCCAAGAAAATCTCAAGGAGTTTGGATTTGTACAGCTACAGGTAAGAAGATATGATCCACATCAGATCATATCCAAGAGAATATTGATGGAAAAAAAATCCCCCTATGAGCATGAACATGTTGAGGGTTTTGACAAATTGGAAAATCTAGATGTCTGTGTTGATATGGAAGCAATCTTGTAAACATATCAAACACAACAAGTGGAGGCAACCCTGCAACAGACTCAAATACAACAAACTCCTCAAAAGCTGATAGTTAAAGTTCCCAAGGTAAGTGTTTACAACAAAAGAAGCAGTTCAGAGGCCCTGGGCACCAACAGTCAACAAACTTCCCCTAAAAATATGAAGATCACACAATCCCCACAGATAGTGGATCTAGAAGAGGAAGATCCTAAATAATAAGTAAAAATGGATATGTTGGAGAGTGGCATGAGCAATGTAGAAGTTGGGAAAGGAAGAAAGCTACAAAGTGAAGGAAAGTCAAGGACTTTCAACAACAAAAAACACATCTTTGATAAGGCATATAGAGCATCGTATTAATCTAAAGAAGATTTGGCAAAGAAATATGATGAGAAAGGAAACTTGGCTATGAGTGAAATGAGGGAGTTAATCCTTGAAGTAGAAAATATATCTCAGCATAAGTCTTCTCTGTTCACAGTGACAGATGTACAGAAGAAGACATTCAATATAGCAGTTGCATGTGAGGATAAAGTGTCTGAGATCAAGCTAAAATATGAAAACATAAGTGCTCTAGACAAAGTGAAATTCCACAGGAATACCAGTGACATGATGTCTTCAGATTACTTGGGTCTAAGCCTGAAGAATTCAAAGATGTCAACTTATGAAATTAAGTTGGAAGGGATGTTGAGGCAAGAAAAAGAATCCAGCAGAGCTTGGAAGACTCAGGCCAAGAGGATAGAATCTGAAGACCCTTAGGGAGTAAAATCCTCGTTAGAAGAAAAAGACAAGTTGATCCAAAGCTTGAAGAAGAAACTAAAAATGCCTGCCATAGAGCATCCACAAACATCAGAACTTGTTTCTTTAGAACATGAGAAGGAAGCATTTCGACAAGAGGCATTGAACTACAAGGCCAAGGTATTACAACTAGAACAAGAAAAAGTGAATTGGTCACAAGGGAAGATAGAATTACCAAACATGGTTGTAGTTGTACCTTCTACCGAAGAAGCTGGGCCAAGCACTGAAGGACTTGTCCAAGCTATGTCACAAGTTAGCCTGAAGGTGGGAGAGATCAAAGGTCTAAAGGGAGATATAGAGAAATTGAAGTAAGAAATGAAAACAAAAGATGAGAGGATGGCTCAGTTCCAAAAGGAGAATCAAGATTTGCATGAAAGAGTAGACAAACTGAAAACAAGGTTGAGAGGTAAAGGAATGTTGCAGGGAGCCAAAAACATCATCTAATATTCTATTGTTGCTAAAGCTGCCAAGTTTAGAGTGTACTTCAACTTCATCAATGACAAAGATAACATGGCCATCACAGCCATAAGCAGGTGAACTATTGTAAATGAGACCCTGGAAAAGAAACCATCARAGTGGGCACAAAATTCCATAAACTTGATAAATTCCATCCCCACTGTAGAAATTTAGACCATTGGGGTCAAATATAGGACTAAATTGATCATCTGCGCTAGGAGGGTCATTTCCGAGCATAACCTACTAAAATCAGTCCAAACCAAGACCATACAGATGGAACAGAGTATACAGGAATTATAAGATATGTTTGAAGATTTATTCATAAAAGACCTCCCACCATTTTGGGATGGAAAGGGAAAATTGTATGATCAGGAGGAATACAAATCTCTCCTTTCCCAATGCAGAATGGATAACTCCAAGTTTGAAAGCCTAGAGGAAAACTTGAAAGGAGAAACCCTGGTGGAATATTTGATCACAGATTTTGAGATCTTGAATCAATTCAAGACAATGAAGATTGGACTTCCAATCATGACATATGCCTCTTGCATTGACATAGAGATCCTAATAAAAGAAATGATGGACTACGATATCCCTTATGACTTGCATTGGAAGGAGATAGTGCGGCTGGGTAAAATAAAGTGCATTTTTCCGGGAACCAAGAGATAATGCCCATGTGTCACCAAAATGGTAGATCAGACAGATGACCAAAATAGGACAAATGGAAAAGGCAGAAGGTGAAGAGTTAGAGGAATTGACAGTTGGAACTCATGAAACATTTTTTGATTAATCATTGTAATTGGTTCCCATACCGAAACTGTCAGATGTAATTATTGTAGTCAGTTTTAGAAGCTGAGACGTTTCGGTTCATCTATTGTAATCAATTTTTAATTGAAGGAACTCAAATTGTATAAATGTTACAATTTCCAAATGTATTAATGTTGGCATAAGTGCAAGGGAACCTTTTAGTTGTTCTGAACTCAATTGTAATTTTTTGGAGCTGAATTGAATACATATGTAGAAGCTTTTGATGTCTCTATGAAAAGATTCTAATGTTGGTGATATGCATTTTTTCTTCTCTCCTTGTATGTATTTCCTATGTTCTTTAATTCCATTTTCATTGTCTTCTGTTTAAATTGGATAGTTTAAAATCCCATAATTCATCTTGTGATGCTCTTGGCTTAATAAATTTAAACTATGTTAAGTTCTTCATAACTAATTCAAAATTCATTTCATAAATGCTCTGATGCAGTTACTTTTTTTCTTTTTCTTCTTACACTCGACAAACTACAATTTATAACTCAGATTCATCGCCTCACTTAGCCTTTATCCTCTGGAGAGTTCTACCGACCAATCAGTGTTTTCATTCATTTTCAGAATTTGGACTCCATAGCCCTAAATGTCCCTCCCCTTCCTTGCCAACAAATTTATAAAAAACCCCTAAAAAACAAACTAAACCTAGCCATTGATTGCCAAAGAAACACCAAGTGACATGAGAGAGCCCTCTCTGAGCTGAGTAGGATAGTACCTAGCTTTAAATTTTGTTTGTAGGTTACCTTTGTCATTTTTTTATTAGCCCAACAAATTTACAGAGTGCTAACAAGGGGGGTGACTAGATATGAGTTTAAATTGTGGTAGAGGCTAACAAAGTGGACAAACTTAGAGATCATGGGTACATGGACTTGGGATACTCAGGGTTCGTGAATGATGTTAGAATGAAACTAGAGTGGATGCCCCAACCAAGGGAGACATGGGTTGCATTGCCAGGAAAAAAAAAATTTAATCAATGGTGACGATGAAAAATCTAACTATATGTTGGAAGCAAAGAATTTTTACAATTACCAAAGAAATAAAGAATATTTTGGGTTGATTATATAGATACAGAAACGTGTGCCCCAATTAAAGTTGGATTGGCTTGTTAAGGTACAATTTTGTGAAATAAAACTGGTGGAGGGTGGGGGCCCCATGGATGGGTTTCTGTATGAGGTAAATGAATGGAGGACAATCTGAATATGGGAAAAATGATGGTGTATGAGATGGAGGGATGATGATACTGCAGAGGTGCAGTCAATAAAACTGAGATGATATGACCTGGGATTCCATTGGGAAGGCTAGCAATATGATGAGAAGAAGTATGGGGTTTATTCTTGGAAGTGCATAAGACTATCGAGACTCCCATCCCTAGGGGGTGAAATCAACATGAGTGTCAAGTTGAAAAGGGGAACTATGAATGGGACAACTCATGTGGGGGAGAGTGCGACCAAGTGACAATACCCAAATGCAACAGAGGTAAAGGTACTGTAGAGCCAGATATAAGAACCCTAAAGGTAAATGTCAGAGGGTACGACTGGGATATGCAATTGATTTACAGAGGGAATAATTACATGCCAATGTCGAACATATACCTCAAGGGGATGTACACTTGCAGAACAAGTGCCAACACAATTGAAAACAAAATACCCACCATGAAAAATATCTGATGATAAAGAACATATAATAGTTATTTGATAAAATTGAACATGAGCATGCATACATGAACATGATGTTAGAAAAAGGATGCTCTGGGGCTAAGTGCAGATSATGGCCCAGRGAGTGTGAATGTGTAGATGACGAGACTAGGATCCTGTGGCTGAGAACAAATCAGAAAATAGAGGCTCTAGTCTCTTGTAACAGAGTATGGAAGTTGGGAAAAAGGTCCTATATATGRATGGTGGGCCCACTATGCCACCCCATTTGCATTAACATTATTGGTGATCTAGTGAGAGTGTTATGAGGTGATTTGGAAGATTATGGGAGCTTGGGGCTACCAATCAAGTGGGTAAAAGACCTCTTGTGAGAGGAAAAGTTCTCGATGATGGAGAAAATTCCATGGGCAATCGGGGTAGTGATTTCCTCTAGTATATCTTCGTCACAGTGAAAAATGCGAGAATATAGGGATCCTGGGAGGTGACAAGGGGAAGTGTCAATGGGTAAGTGTTATTTCCCTCAAGTGGCGAGGACGTAGACGGGATATCATGCATAGGGTGCGAGGTACCGTTGGACATAAAGTGAATGTACCTATACTATGGAGGGTACCTCATTCGCTCAGGGAATGACAATGAAATACATCGAATATCAGTAATGTGAGCCTCCATAGGAAGTGGCTAAGAGGGATCTGGTCGAGATGATTCGCGTACTGCGGATAATGTCTGATGAAAATGAGGTAGATATGGGAAATGATGAGTGTAGTGGCCATATTTTGAGCATATGGAACAAGAGAATTTGGTTTGCAACCCATTATTTCATGCAGTGGAGGACTCCGTAGTAGCAGTGGATGTACTTGGTGGAGTGACAAGCAATGTGGTTTCTCGAGGGAGTTGGATCAGATTGCATAACTCGGGAAGAGTAGGACATCTATTGGTGGGGTGTCCTTCTCTTTTGCATGGTGTGCAAGGAGGTTGAACTCGGGGAGAAAGTGGAGCTGTGGGCTATTTCTTCTTTCATTTCCCCCCAATAGTGGCATTGGTACCAAAAATTGGGGGTGTGCTGGTGTGGTAGGAATATGTACTGGGATTTGCATCGGTATTCCCTCTGTCTGAGGAGGGAGAGATGGTTGAGGAACCATCATGGGTGGATGAAGATACCATACAGGGATGGAAAGCACCATGTTAGGAAGGTTGAGGGTCATAGCTATGTGGAAGGCTTGGACTCCAGGTGGAGGGTAGAAAAAGGGAATTTGGGTAATGTCTTGGGGAACTATATCCCAAACTGAGATTTGCCCCTGGAGGGGGGGGGGGAGATCTTGGATAAGTGGTGTAGTTGGGTTCTCAAGGGATTCCTGAGGTAATATTTCTTCAACTGGTGGGATGTCAAAGTGAGGAGAGGCCTCTATGGGAGGAATAGTGTCTCTGATATCCATTCCATTAGAAGATACTACACACACTTGTGTTGAGGGTGGTAGGAGAGGTGGTGCTCCATGATATTCCCCCAGCAAAGATGGGTCCTTGAAAATTCCAGGACCCATGTTGATGAGAGAATAAGAATCTAAGATAGTACGAACAAGGGGAAGAATGTTATCGATGTTGGAGGAATGGTTAGGCTCATAATTTGTAATTTGGTCATGACGATTTTCCCATTGTGGGGGAAAATCATCATTCGAAGCACAGAAGAGGAAACTACCTTCATAGAATACATGTAGCTATGTCTGAACAAGATATTGTAATCAAGCAGGGCATCGATAAATTCAATGTCAATGATGATGGTTTTTCCCCCAATGTTTATGGGGACATTTTGGAAGAGCCCTTCAGGGGATGATGGTCGATCGTCATAAACTCTAAGGGTGATGGAGGATGGTACTAGCTCTGGTGAGCCAAGTTTTTTCCAGATGAGTTTGGACATGATGCATGTAGATGCACCTTCATAGATGATACACCAATGATATGTGATGTTATGAATCTTAACTGGTATCTGGAAATCTACCAGGGTGGGGAGGCGTGGTTCTCCATTGTCTAGATCAAAGGTGATGAGTCTAGTATCTTCTAGGTTGACTRCCCCCAAGGTAGAAATAAAGTATTTTCTTTGAGTTGGATAAGTTTTGAGGACCTCCAATACAAACATGGTTGTAGGAGATTGTRCTAAGTCGTTGACCAGACTGTAGTTGGGGGCTTCCCTAGCTTGAGGGTTATGTACATTCCTTCATAACGACATACGTGGTATACGAGGGTTTGGTTCAGTGTTAGGGTGTGGAATAATCAATGGTGGTATKATTGTAGTGGGAGACATTTTTKAGGTGGTTGGGGTAGATTCAGGGGAAACACCATAATGGTGACCACGTGTTTGCAGAAAAGTTTCTTCTTCACTGGTAAGGAGGATGTTGCAATCAACTAGATTTCTAGGTTGATTGGGACCTGGGTTTTGGTACTACCCCATTTGGGGTGGAGCAGGGTGTACCTCCTATTGGTTATTCATCACACCTTGGTGTGGAATAGGGTTTTGTAGAACGGGCAGAGGTGGTTGTTGCAAGTATTTTTGTGGGGCCTGTTAGGAGGTAGGCAGTGTTGGAGGACATTGCGTGTTCATGGAATCTTTCATCCGTTTGAGGTCAGGAATTTGGAAACAATGGTGAGTATAATGTCCATACTAACCATAGAGAGTGCAAGTGAAGTTTGTCTTGATATTTTTGTTGTTCTTCCCTTGTCGTTTGTGATTATTTTCCCCTTGGTGGTTTTGGTTGCCTTGATTCTGGTTGCCCCCAATGGGATGGTTTTGTTGCAAGTTATTTTCTCCTGGTCCCAAGTTATTATTGTTTCATTTTTTTCCTTTCTTCTTGGAATTATTTAGTTGATGGGACGGGTTTTCTATATTCAACTATTCAAAATCCCAAATTTGTTGAATGAGAGAGGGATGAACAAAATTAATGTCGACATGTGGGTGTCCTTGTGGAGGAGCAACCAGTTGTGGAGGACCAGGAAATGGAATATATGGATTGGTTTGGGGAGTCAATCCATATGGTGTATAGGAAGTTAAAGTACCTCCACAACTGTTATGGTCACATGTAGGGGTTGGGGGTGGACTCACACTTGACTTAGGGACTAGATGCATCTGGGGTGCCCCTAACAACTGAGGGGGAACAACATGATATGGTTGTTGGTAAGTGGGGGGAGGGTAATAAGATGTCCCTACATAGGGTTGTGGATACTGAGGTGCACCATAAATAGGTGGTGGTTGGATGTAAGGGTTTTGGTGTGTTATGGAACCAATCAACCCATCTGCAGTGTGGGACATCCTAGGTTTTTCCTGGCCAAATGGTTTGGGTCTTGGTGCATCAGGTAACACTATGTAAAAGTAACCTGCTTGAGCATAGATGAGGTCAAATTGTTGGGCCTTTCTTATGGCTTCCTCTTCTGTCTGAAGAAAAGAGGATGCGGCATCCTTGGCAATAAAAGAGATGAGTGATTTGAGAAACCATTCAAGACGTTGTTCTTTGGTGGTTTCCTCTTTACACAAACTACGACGTCGACGCCATTCATGTATGTGATCAGCTATATGGATAGCAATAGTTTGTTTGAACTCTAAGATAAGTTATAAACCAGTATCATGATGAACTAGTAGTTGGAAAAAGAACAAAAAGGCCTTGGCCAATGATTCAAAGGTCACATGGGACCTTGATTTTTCATCCACATACCATTTGGTTGAGGAACCCATGAGAGTTCATTGAAACAACCTTAAGTGGATGGAGTCATCCATGATGTTGTTTGAAGATAACCATAAATGGAATGTCATAACATGGTTGGCAGGATCGTCCCTGGTTTTACTTCAAACTTTGGAATGTCTGAAGGTAACTTGGTAGGCATATTGGGCCAAGTGGGATCATGCAAAATGGGATCACTAGTCAGTTTGGTTAAATCAGGAATGTAAAGGGATGTCAAGTATGGCACAGGGATATTTGGTGGAGGATTATTTCCATCCATCGTGTGAGAAAGTAGTGGACTTGTCCCTTGAGAGAGATTTGGTGGGGTTGTACTTTGTTGAAACAAAGCTTAAATTTTTTATCCTTACAACCTAGATTTTTATTTTTCGGGTTTCGGCTATTCATAGAACATGAGTTTCGTATCTTTTCTAAGTATATGATACCTTTCTTCTTAATTTATTTTTAATTTTCGGATAATGAAAGAGAAAAAGGGTTTACAAAAAATTATAAAACTTCCGATGCTTTTATTTGAAAATTATTTAGAACATGGTAAATATTAAAACTAACGGGTTTTAATTAAGCGTTAAAGAATTATTGGGATTCGGGGTTTGCAACAAGCTAACTTTTTGATGCAAATTGAATCGCGAAATCCCGATCCCCGATTTCCCAATACGTTTAAGACTTAATCAAAACACAAATTACTTAATTCTCTTTTAAGAAGGTTTAAAGGTTAATATAATCACGTCGCAATATCGGGATTCGCGGTTCAATAAGATCATATCTCTTGTCATCATGTTTCCCGAATTCCTGATTTATGAAATCCCGATCCACAGTTTACGTTAAATTAACTAATCTTGTTTTAGCCTTAATCATGATTAGTTATTTAATTAAAAGGAATTAATTTTTGTTTAAAAAGAGTCGTCGCTATTTCGCGATTTCGGGGATCGTAACTTCATTGATAACATGCTTCTTGACATCCGGATTTCTAAAATCCTGAAAGGAGTCTAATCTCAATTAATTAAGGTGATAAAAGAATTTAAATATAAATTAAAATATCACAATTTCGACGATCGGGATTTTTCGAAGACATACCTTTCGACATCAAAATTTTCGAAACCCCGAAAAGTGATGTTTTCAGATTTAATCATGATTAATTTTAATGAACCTTTTTCTTAAAAACAAGATTAATGATAATCATTCTTACATGTTCATTTATGTTTCGCTTATCATTAAGAAGGTTTCTCATTTTCTTCAAAAACCGAAGGTACTTAAATATGGATATTAAAAGCGTATCTCGATAAAATATTTTCTGCATTAAAAGCATTAATTTCATGACAGATATGCAAACCTCGTCATTTTAAATATATTCAAAATTACATTCGCATGTCTGTATTTTCATATTAATCCGAGCTTATTCATCTACTATAGGTGACAGGTTTTCAAGTCAAATGCAGAGTCATGGCACCTAAAAAGGCATTGAAGAAAAACGAAGACACACAGGAAGGTGATATTATCTCTGATACTACTCCACATGCCATGAACTCCATCAAATTATGGATTGGAATTTCCGAATTACTAGAGTACGAGCTAAAGAATGCTGACCCTGATTCTGAAAATCATCTTCGGGACATTGTTGAGTCTGAGCTTCATAAGGTTGTTGTGCATCCGAGGCTGGTGGTATATACTGATATGATTGATTGGGCTCTGGATAAGGTAGATATCCCAACAGGGAGCATTCAGAA